>JBBPDF010264028.1:0-11884 GCA_037974715.1 Lomanotus vermiformis | reverse complement strand
AGAGATGGTGACCATGGTGGCCTACAACAACAGCGGCGAGTGGTGCGAGGTCAAGAACCGGGCCGGCAAAGGCGGATGGGTGCCCAGCAACTACATCGGACCCCGGAACAGCGTTGACAAATTCTCCTGGTACCACGGACCCATCTCCCGGAACGCCTCTGAGTACCTGCTGAGCTCCGGCATCAACGGCAGCTTTCTGGTCAGGGAGAGCGAGAGCAGCCCCGGCCAGCGGTCAATCTCTGTGCGGCTGGAGGGCCGGGTGTATCACTACCGCATCTCGGAGGACTCTGATGGGAAGGTGAGTTGATTCCCTGGCTTGCCTAAAGTGATTCGCCCCATTTGTGTGGGGTCCAGGGTCCAAAGATTTAAGTGTTGCGTTCCCAGTGCCCAAGTCTGTAATATATTATATGTATAGTATAGTATACAGTGTGTTGAATATTTGTGGAAAGAGACGTCTGCTTAATTTTAGCTCGTAGACCAAATATATTATATTTTGGGGTGAGGAGACCAGCTGTAACCCAAAGAAATCTATGACTGGCCCTGTGGCTGTCCACAAAGGTCAAATATCCATTTCAAATCAATGACTGGCCCTGTGGCTGTCCACAAAAGTCAAAGGTCCATTTCAAATCAATTACGGACCCTGTGGCTGTCCACAAAGGTCAAAGGTCCATTTCAAATCAATGACTGGCCTTGTTGTTGTACCTAAAGGTCAAATGTCCGTTTCAAATCGATGACTGGCCCTGCGGCTGTCCATCTCAAAGCAGTCCACATTCCCATCCCTGAGCACCACTCATATTATCAACGGTTGGTTCCAGGTTTTCGTCACCCAAGACCACCGATTCAACACCCTGGGAGAACTCGTCCACCACCATTCCATCCACGCCGATGGCCTAGTTACCACGCTTCTCTACCCGGCGCCCAAGAGACAAAAGCCGACGGTATTTGGCGTCAGCCCCGAACCAGACAAGTGGGAGATAGAGAGAACGGAGATCGCAATGAAACATCGGTTAGGTAAGTTGGCGTCATGTCCGTAAGCCCTTTAGGTGTACACTAAATGTTTATTGTTCTTGCTTAGTCTTTACTTTATTTTACTCTCAGGCTGACTCAATCCTTTTTTGGATGAAGCCCTTTGTTGATGATTTCCAATGATCCCTGTTTTCTATCTGCTCTCTCCATCTTTTGTAGTCTTCCTCTTGGTCTTCTACCTGTTTTTGGTTTCCATTCTGTGCACTTCTTACTCCATCTGTTATCCTCTCGGCTTGCTACATGTCCTGCCCAAGTCCATTTTTTGTTTTAATATGTATGTTTCAATGTCTATAATTTTTGTTTTATGTCTTATTGTCTCACATGTGTCTGTTTCAGGTGGAGGTCAATATGGCGATGTCTATGAGGCGGTATGGAAACGGCACAACAAGATCGTGGCCGTCAAAACCCTGAAGGAGGACACCATGGCCTTGAAGGACTTCCTGGAAGAGGCGGCCATCATGAAGGAGATGAAGCATCCCAATTTGGTCCAGTTGTTAGGTGGGTACGGTAGACAACCCTGATGGACCCTCGTGAAATGAATCGATTGGAAATTGGCATACATCAAACAACAAACAGCCTTATAAAAGGAACTAGTTTTCAGTCTGCAGGGTCATCATTTGTTTGGGGTTGTTTTTTTTTTTTATCTTTTAATGCTAGTAGGGCCGATGAGATGATCAGCACTCTTAATAAAAAATATTTTGAAGTGCCTGTAATTTACTTGCCATGAAAAAAGGATGATGCTAAGGGATCTAAGAATGGATGAAATGACAAAACTTGTCGTACGAAGTGTGTGTGTGTGATACAGTTGAGTTTGTTTACCATAAAGAACTCTAATCAGAGAGAGTAAGTAAAACTCTAGATAAGCCCTTAGAGTCATCGTCAGTGAGCAAACATTTTGGCCCAAGTCATATTTGGTGGTTCCAAGAAGAGTGAGAGAAAAAGTTTTGTCTCGATTTTTCTCGACGTGGCAGAAAATGGTGTTAATCTGTCATAATATTTTGGTTGTACTAAATGATTTCGGCATTATTTATTATTTATTGTTTTAAAATTTTGAATTAAATGACTTTGGCTATTTTAAATCAACAAGTCAAGGACTTAGACCAAGATGTAAATGACTTTGGCCATAATGTTAGCACACTGACCTCATGATATATTTATTTGACTACCAAGACACAGGAAGACACTTTTGCAGCAACCATAATCTGTGATGGTACATAAGTTAAACCTAAATGGGAAACGTATAAAGAAGAATGTGCGCTGATGGTGAAGCTCATGCCTTTCCTTTTTGTCAGCTTTCCTCCATTTTTCAGTGTTTAGTTTTGATTATGCGTACTATCTTACTACCTGGGTGGAGATAACGGGTGGCTGTTTGTTGTCTTTTTTTTTACTCTTGCTCTTCTCTAGTTGTAGTCTAGCGGAAAGACCAGGGCAGTTGTTACTGATGTGCTTTCTTTACAGACTTCCCAAAGACAAAACAACAACAACAACAACAACAACAACAAAATTGCACTGAATACAAAATGAAGATCCCACTTTGAAATCTAAATCAAGTGGGATGGTGATAAATCTAGCTCTGGTCCTTATATTATTTACTTATTTATTTATTTATTTACAGACGGCGTTATGACATGTGATAGATTTGTATGATATATTTGATCCTTCCTGTGGTCAGACTTTTTTGGAGAATGCATACATTGATGTAATATTTAATGTGGAAAACCAATCATCAAAGAGGAGGCAAATTACAAGGAGACCCTGATATCTATTCCGCCAGGTGTGTGTACCCGAGAGCCCCCGTTTTACATAGTGACGGAGTTCATGGCCCAGGGCAACCTGCTTGACTTCCTGAGGATTTCCAATAAGGACGACATCGGCCCCACCGTGCTCATGTACATGGCCACCCAGATTGCCTCGGCCATGGCCTACTTGGAAGCGCGCATGTTCATCCACAGGTACCAACCAGCAGGCCCAGGCTGTTTGCTTGTTGCCTTCTTTTGTCTTTTTGGCTCCCGTATTCCGGTCGAAGGCAGTGCTCCCTATCATATTGACTATCTCTATAGGGGCCACCTGGCCAGATTGGAAGTAGAAGTCCCTGATAAAGGGAATGGTGTGGGGACTTGAGTTTTCAGAGGACACCCCCGACTTTAAGATGGCTGCGTAGGCTTGTGTTCTTAAAATAAAAACAAAATAAAATTGCCGATCTTTTAATCCTGGATGGAAAACGGATTGTCAGCCGCAAGGGCAATGCTGCAAACAGGGTTTATTAATTAATATGAATAACTTTACCCAATAGTAAATCACAGTCCTGTACGGGATTCGAACCCACAACCATTTTGTTTGCAAGTCCAAAGCACTCCCGCTGAGCCACTGTGACCACTAAGGTATTCTAGCACTTGATACTGAACTCCGAAGAGGAAGAACGACATAATAGACAATGGTTACTTTGTCGGTGCAAGATCCTTAATGAGATTGGTTAAGCATTCATCATTACAATATTTATTAATAATCTATCATTTTTGTAAATATAGAAAGAAATGATTTTATACACAGTAAAGAAATAAAGCAGATTGCTAGGTGGATGAGTGATTTAGAGCTATTGCACAGTAGAGTAGGTCTGGGAAATAATAATAATAATAATAAACTACCCTGGTGATATCAAGGATAATGGAAGAGGAGATAAATCCTTTAAACAGTATGCGAGAGGAGATAAATCCTTTAAAAAGTATGCAAACTAGAAAGCGTTTCTCTCAGATTCTATGTGCTATTAAATGAGTTTGTTGCACTTATATTGTATGTATGATGTATTTTATAATATATACGTTGGCAGCTGGTGAAATAATATGTGTTGGTTTGTCTGGGGTTTTTTTTATTTAATTGAGACAGTATTTGATCTTATTGTGAGGAAACCTTTATCCAAAGACTGACATTACGAACAATTCCATTTCGAAACAGGGATCTGGCAGCCAGAAACTGTCTGGTGAGCGAGAGTCACACGGTCAAGGTCGCTGATTTTGGTCTGGCCCGCTTGATGAAGGACGACACGTACACCGCCCACGCCGGGGCTAAGTTTCCCATCAAGTGGACCGCCCCCGAGGGCCTGGCGTTCAACCGCTTCTCAACCAAGTCGGATGTGTGGGGTAAGGCTGTGGCGGCTGTCGAACAAATTTATGTGAGATAGATGTAAGGTTCATCCTATTAACTCGGTCATTCCATGTGTTGAAGCCGAGGTTGAAGACGTCTATCAAATACATTACTCTAAGCAAAAAAGATCACTGAGTATTTTATACATTATATGATATTATGATATACACCAAAAGGTCAAATGGATATCGACAAAGAAAGAAAGAAAGAAAAATTATATATTATGGTATACACCGAAAGGTCAAATGGATATTGACAAAGAAAGAAAGAAAGAAAAATTATAAAATATGGTATACACCGAAAGGTCAAATGGATATCGACAAAGAAAGAAAGAAAGAAAAATTATATGATATTATGGTATACACCGAAAGGTCAAATGGATATCGACAAAGAAAGAATGAAAGATTAATTATACGATATTATGGTATACACCAAAAGATCAAATGGATATCGACAAAGAAAGAAAGATATGGCATAATATTCCAGAGCATGATATTCTAGAATGATATTCTATAGTCTAGAGCCGTATCGCTGCAAAAGGGATACTAGTATTTGTAAGAGGATAATTGACGGACAAAACAATATTTGTAGAATGTTAGTGTACACATTATGTGGATTGATTAAAGGAGAGAAGGTGAGAGCATAAAGGATACTGATTTTATGACCACTACCAAGTAAATACTGTGATTTTTTTTCTTGGTTTAAATTCCAAGGCACTCATTTGCATTCCATTACAGGAGGTGATTGTATGAAAGCTGCCAATTTGGACTTGAGTATTGCAATATTTGAAAATGGTTATAGGCTCTAATAGAATTAGATGTCGTTAAAAAGTTGAATACAAATTCCGGTATATGATAATACCTTTGATTTTGTTGTAGAACTTATTTACGTTTTTTTTTTGTTTTTTTATACCAGCTTTCGGTGTTTTACTTTGGGAATTGGCCACCTTTGGGATGTCTCCCTACCCTGGAGTGGATTTGACGGAAGTGTACCACCTTCTGGAGAAAGGCTACCGCATGGAGCGGCCACCTGGCACGCCGGGAGACATCCACACCTTAATGCTCAAATGTGAGTTTCATATTCGTATTAACTCTTTGACTGCCATAAGTCGGTGCATCGGGATGAGTACAGTTTAAGTCTTTGACTACAGTGTGTTTTTGCTGGGGTTTTTTTGTTTTTTTTTTGTTTAGTTGTTTTTATGCTTTGAGGGAGGGGTGAGGTGGGGTGGCATTTCTTGGTTTTGTTCTTATTAAATCGCTAAATTTTGAGTTGAAATGTTTGCAGGACATGCTGCACAATTCTAACGGTGGTTGACTGTAAGATGCATGGCATTCATTCTGTGGTGGGCTACCTTTCATCAGTGGATCGATTTTTTGTTTTGTTTTGTTTTTCTTTCTATAAATTATGTGTGAAACAAAAAGATATTATTATGTAAAAAACTATTTTATTAATATTAGCTGATAAAGAAGCTTGAGTTGAAGCCTAGCCTTTGCCTTTCAATCTCCATCAGTTTTGTTTTTTTTATTGAACTCGAACAATTGCTCTTCTCTCCTCCCCAGGTTGGCAGTGGGATCCGAAGGACAGGCCAACTTTCAAAGATATTCATTTTTTATTGGAGAACATGTTTGAGAAATCTAGCATCTGTGAGGGTATGCACACCAAAAATTAGAAGCACCTCTTTGGTTTTTGTTTTTTGTTTGTTTTTTGTTTTGTTTTTGTTTGGGGGTTTTTTGGGGGGTTTTTTTGTTTGTTTGTTTTTTGTGGTCACAGTGGCTCAGCGGAAGCGCCTTGGACTCGCAACTGAAGGGTAGTGGGTTCGAGTCCAGTTGGGGACACGGTGATTAAACCCTTGGGCAAAGTTTTTAACACAAATTGCCTACGTTTGTGCTGATGCTCTTGTGGCTGATGCTCAGTTTTCGGTGAAAAACCAAACGATAATTTCTCTTCGGGAATTAATAGAGTGTAAAGTAAAGTAAAAGATGACAATGATAATATACAAAGTCAGTAGGATGAAAAACAAATAAAAATAAAATAAAGCATTTGGAACGGAGAGGTGAGCCTGAATTCCCCCGGGTGTATTTTTGGCAAGATTTCACCCCTCTTGTGGGTACCCGGGTGATGAGACTGTTTCCTGGTTATAACCCACGTATTTATTTGGGCGGGTAGTCCCAGCACTGTCATCTAGCTCTAGTCTTTTCTTTACACGTAGAGTTAATGTTCAAGTAGAAGTTCATTGACCGACATTTCTACAGTACAAACTTTTGTCTACTATATAAGAAAGCTACTGATTAAGATTTTTTTTTTTTTTTTTAATAGATTTGGATTATTTATGTAAACGTACAGCATCAAACATCAGTAAGGCAGACAACTCAAATTTGGTCATCCGCTTGATTAGAAGGTAAACCACTCAGCTAAAAACCAAAATGGAGGTGAAGGGAAATGTTTTACTTTTCCTGGGTTTTGTAAATATGTTAATTTGTGTAAATGCCTTTTCCTTGCTTCCAGAGGTGGAAAAGGAGTTGGAGAGGAATGAGAAAAAGGCCCCAGCTCTGGCTTCAAAGAAAAATCGCTGTCAAGAATCCCCCGACTTTCTCAACGATGGCCGAAGCAGTGCAGGTAAGTGCTGGCCTTGCACCTCCTTTGGATTCACATCATTCGTGGGCAGTATGGTCTACTGGTTAGACGCATGGCTTGTAACCAAGAGGTTGCGGGATTGAGTCAGGCTGCGGGCCCCAGGGAAAGATTTTCCATGCATATCACATTTTCCTCACCCCAGCGTTCTCCGTCTGAAGAACAATGCATTGTGCCTAACTGGCAGCATGTTCTGTCTTTTCTCTTCTGTGTTGCTGGTGCCTAGGGATCCCTTTTAAAGTGCTTTGAGCACATTTAGTGGTTATTGCGCTATATAAAAGCTCCAATCATTCTCCATCCAAAAACTCTCCTCTATTAATCAAAGTAACCTTGTTGATTTATAAGGATTCTTCATATCTTGCCTTTCTGAAACCCTCACATACATGAGTGGCCCAAATATCAAAAAGTATCTTATTGAAATTTGTATCTTGTAAGAATAAAATAATAATAAATGTTGCTTCTTGATGTCAGTACAAAATGGTGATTTTTATAAAGAACTGAATAAATCCATGAGTTTTATTTTTCTGCACAAAGCATGAAATAATGAGACACATATTGTACATCTATGAATTTTTAATGCCATGCACTAAGTATAAACAATATAAGACGATATTTAACATTACAACTTTGGAAGCGTTGAGTAGCTTTCCACCATGCCAAATGATCACACTGTGGCACCCAGTGTTTAGTTCTAAGTATCATCCTCAAGACTAAACTTACATTGAGTATCTTTGTCTCCTGTGTAAGTAAATAAATAACTTTTTTTATCCGTAGGACCTACCCCGCCCACAGGCAGGCGGGTGCTGCCACCATTAGAGGAGCCGGAAGGAATGCTTAGCAAGGTCAACGACGGATTGGCCCGCAAATCGTCTCGGAAAAAGACGGGCAAGTCAGCTCCACTGCCTCCAAGGAGAACGACATCAGTCAAGGACTCGCCTGGTGAACCGATTGGTCAAGGAGATCTGGACCAGGAACTGAAATCCAGAATCCGGATGCAAAAAGCCAAATTAGAAAGCTCAAGCCTAGCCGAGAAGGATTCCGAATTCGTAGATAGTGGTGTTGGCATGGATCAGGGCTCAACGGCTAATCGAGGCGTGCCTTACTACCCTCTGAATACACCGGGGATGAAGCCCCACGCTCAAATGGGCTCCCCAACGTTCACCCGGGAAGACAAAGCGTCTAAAGCCTCGGTCGAGAACCTGAAGGCGGCTCAGATAGACCGCACTAAGTACCTTATCTCGGAAGCCAACGCCAGGCCCTTTGACAATAAAGGCCCGGAGAGGAGCAGCACCAGGAGTCTAGGGCCAAGACCCGAGGATTTGGGCGGTGGGAGCCACTACCCCAAGAAGGCTCTGCTTCCACCCCAAAGGTCAGCCTTGATGCCCCGGAAGAAAATGTCAGAAGGGTCGCTGCCCCACGAACTGATGCATAGCACCAGTGTGGACGAGATGGATGGGAGAGAAGGCAGTCCACGATTAGGGAAGTTGGACATCACCAACGTCACCAAGGCCATCAACCGCTTTGGCACCATTCCTAAGGGTGTCCGCATTGGCGCCTACCTTGAGTCAATGGAGCGGGAACAGGAAAGCCAAGGTCGGGATCTGTCTTCCATCGAGGACCAGGACTCGGGGACGGACAGTGCCAGCGTGACGTCATGCCCCCCGGTGGTCGGAGAGCACAACTCGACGTCAGCTGCTGTGGAATCGGGGACAGGGGTGGGAGGAGTCAAAGTCGACGGTGTGAGCGAGGATTCGGACCCGGGGATCAAGCAAGAGCCCAACCTCAGGCCTTCGGCTTTTGTCAAGTCCCAGTCCCAGCATGGAATAGGGGACTCCACTCCTCACCCGCACCCTCTGCACCAGAGTCAGGTGAACCCCATCAAGGCGCAGTATTCAGGCCTGTTGCATCGCCACAAATCCGACGTGTCTTCCTCTAGCAAGCCCAGCACACCGTCAGAGCCGCACTCCTCCACCGATCACATGATCACCTCCACCACCTCATCCAGCTCCCACCACCCCATCTCCGTCCACCGTGCGGACACCGACCCCCTTTTACACCTGGCCGACCACTCCCCGCCCCAGCCTGCCCCGCCCCACTCTGCGCCCCACTCCACCTCCCACTTCCCCGAACTCAGCGGCAACGGCAACGCCAACGCCAGGCCCAAGCCCAGCCCTAGGTTTTCCCGCCAGTTCGGAGACAGTATACACATTCAGGACCAACACGGACGTGTCGGACCAGGCACGACAGCGTCCACCAACAGTGTCTCAATACCCGACTCCAACACCCCTGCCAGCACCACAAGCGCCCTGACCGGCAGCATCTTCCAGTCGGACTCACCCTACCGACCTCCTCAGTGGATGCTGGGCCTCAGGAAAAGCGGGGACGACAACACTATCCAGGCCAACGGGACACCTAGCAATGTCAGCTCTTTTAAAATGTATGCCAAGCCTTCGGTGAACTCCAATAACGCTTCTAATACTAACCTGAATAACAGCGACCCCAAAGGGGCTAGCGGCGCCACCCCCAACAACACGGCGAGTTCGGTTCGGGAGACCAACCTGGACTTGGTTAGTGCCGAGGCGTGTCTAGCGGCCGCGACCGATTCACTGACGGTGTCGGGTCGTAGTGTGGAGTCGGGGCCCTACCATTCGACGGGGGTCAAACTCCAGGGCCAGACTGCTGGATCTCACAACATGGATTCCGCGGCTGATTCGCAACACCAAGGAGGGGCCAACCAGAGCTCCTCTGACAAGCCCCCGTCAAATTCTTTAGCAGAACCTGTGAATCTAAACTCCATCAAATCTGCCTCGGACCGTTTGCACTCTTGCATCGACCTCCTGGCGCAGGCTGGTAACAAATCTAGCACCAACTTCCTGCTGCTATCCGAGGAAGTCCTGACATTTCTCGACCTGTGCTCGCAGTACATCGATGATCTACCGCCTCATGCTAAGTTTCATGTGCGCGAGTTGCTTTCACGGATGCAAGACCATAGCCAGAATTTGAAAACTTATACCAGCTCAACGCCCTCTGGCGGTAGCCGCCTTCTAGACGACATCCAAACCACTATTAGAGAGATTATGACAGTCATACAAAGGTAGCTCACTTCCTTAAACACGGAACTGATGGAGATTTCGTTTTCAGTGGATCAACATCATTACGGTTCCTCCTTTTCCTTGGGAGGGGGGTACCTCCTGATTTTTTTTTTATTTTTTTTTTTAAACAAGGAACAGCATACTTTCCAGGTGTGTATGTTATTTGTACAAAGAAAGCTTGCTTTTTTGTAAGAAAACACTTTTGTAAAATGAAGGCGATGATGAATGATGACGTTGATGATGTTGAGTTTGTAAATCAGTAAATCAGTATGACTGTGTAAATAGCTACGGACGACGCCTGCCTGTTTGGTTGAAAGTGCTTAACGATTAATTCATGTGCTTCTTTCAAAACCTGGACTCAATTTATACACAAGTGCCACTGACGTCAGCTTTAGTGTGACTTCAGGTTTCAGTGAATGGGATCTCTTTCTTTCACTATCTATATTATTACACTTTTGCATACCTTTTTTTTTTCTCCATCTCTCCATCGATCATATTATATCTGTAATATAAGACTCATACATTATTGATCGTATGAAGCCTCAAGAGTTGTGCCACATTTTGTCTCTTTTTAATTTATCCACTTATTCATTTATTGTCTTGATTTCTGTTTAACTTTCTTGTTCATGCCTCTTGTCCATACTTGTTTCTCTCATAGACTGTCACTTAATTTTTTTTTTCTCCCCCATTGAGCGCTTTCCTGGTTTTTGGCTTAGGCAAAATCATTATTACTATTATTATTTTTGCTCCTTCTACTGATCACGTTATTGTAAGAGTTTCTGTGTTAATAACTAAAGATATTAACCTTTAAAAATTGTTTTATATATCTGGAAGTCAATTCCACCGCTTTAATGTTCTGCATATTTTTCAATCTGCCTTATTTGGGCATATTGCAAAGATTGGTGACAGGGAAGTCCCTGTGAACGCAAATGGAGAACGAGAGTGCTGTAGATACATCAATACTTAACCCAAAAAGTAAAAAGAAAGGGAAATGAAAAAATTTCACTCGTTTACTGTTCCAGGGGTAAAGTGCAATGAGAGCTGCCCAAAGTGGGTTTTAATTCATTCTTTCAGATATGACTGGCTTTTTGATTCAATGTAAACTATCAGATTATAGCGTTCTAAGCTTGTGTAAAAATTCACAGTAAAGCTGTCCTCTGATAATGTTCTGTTCAATTTTCATGGTAACGAACAGAGACAGAAATTTGGTCAGCTTTTATTAAGCTTGTGAAAAATGAGAAAAATGATGTGATATAGATTTATTTTAAATATGTGGTGACGATCAAGCATAAAATGATTTCATCATTGTAGCAATTCTTGTTTTGTCATTCTCAGTTGATGTCATTTTCTTTATCTAAATGTGATATTGGCATAGATTGGACATCCATAGGAAAAACTTCAGTAATGAGAAGTAGAATTACTCCTGTGTTAGGCTAAATAGCTATTATTTTCATTGTGATGGATATGAGTATTAGCTGTCTAGACTGAAAAATGGATAATATCTTACATGTTTGAGGCCAGTTTCTTATCCAGAGTGTAGTTTTATTGTATAATTATTGTCAGCCATTTAAAGCTTTTTCTCTTTACTCTTTCCTTTAACTTGTATTCAAAGCAGGATAGTGACTTTGTATTAGTCAGAGCTGAGAATCAAACCACTGTTGTGATTATGTGTGCGTGTGTGCACAATATAGTTTTTTATTTTATTTCAGTTTCTTCAGGTCCTCTTCTCTTTGTTACGATGAAGATTGTTTGTTGTGTAAAAATATCCAAGTCCATTGTGGATGGAGTGAATGAGAGTGGATTCAACTTTGACATGAAAATGCAGCTGGTTGTTGTATGAAGCGATGTATGTCACGCACAGATTAGAAGTGTGTGATAAGATCAGTATTTTAAGATGCCGGTTCACCCAGCCACCCACCCTCTCTCTCTCACTCTCTCTCTCTCTCTCTCTCTCTCTCTCTCTCTCTCTCTCTCTCTCTCTCTCTCTCTCTCTC
>JBBPDF010261817.1:0-11940 GCA_037974715.1 Lomanotus vermiformis | reverse complement strand
TATAGACCGTTAAACTAAAATGCGATTTACTCGAAACTGCTTTTTCGGCTTGAAGGCGTTTTGTCAGATCACGTTAGCATAGGCTAATATAGAAACACAATAGGCCTACTGTATTAGTTAAACCGGGCATTTAAAGGACCTTAATCCTATTTGCATATATGAATATGATATGATAATTGATATGACAAGAATTATTATGACTCTTGATGATCAAACGTTTGAAACGAATTAAAAATCGTACGATGTTTCGGTTCAAAGACCACAGCTTACTTCCGCATTAACAACTCTCCGTTTGTTGACACCATGCGAGATACATGTTTATAATTATAGATCTGAATTTGAGTGACAGTGGATCAGTTGTTCAATGGATATTTAGATCTAGATCTAGATGTCTATTATTTTATTTTAGGCATTCCAACTCTGGAAAATCTGACAAGCGGGATAGCTGCATAAGTCATCCGTTAGTCAACTAGATCTAGATCTAGAGATCTAGATAGATCTAGATCTAGACTCTATCTATACTAGATCTAGTCTAATCTAGATCTAGAGAGCTAGAAAAGAGTCCGGTGCCAGAGAAACACAGAAACTTACTTTTTCCAGCTAGATCTAGATGACGAAAGTGAAAGCAGACGAGGAGATCGTGGCAGAGGGGAAAGTTTCTGCTTGTGGAAGCAGACAAGAAAAAAGATCGAGACAGACCTGCTGAGACCTCCCTCTAACTGTTCTCTAACTCTAAGTCTGAGGTAGCTAATCAATCCAGAGCTAATGCTGATTCTGCCGTTAATCTCAGCCGGGCAGAGAATAAGATGAGCTTTTATTCTTAGCCCAGATGAGAATAATACCCTGTATTATGCTAATCTTCTAAACAAATGCAGAATGGCTATTGTTATATATATATATATATGAGATGTTCCTGTTAAAGTCCAGTAAAAGCGGTCTTCGGGGCTATTTTCACAGTTCCGTAAAGTTGGTCTTCGGGGCTATTTCAACAGTCCCGTAAAGATGGTTTTTGGACCATTTTTACAGTCCCGTAAAGACAGTGTATTCGGCACTATTTTTACAGTCTTCTGGGTTATTTACAATGATCATTCGACTAAATGTAGATAGAACATTTTAATAAATATATATTATATATATATATATAATATAATACATATCTATCTGGACTCGAGGCCGAATAGCCATTCGAGCCTCTCAAGGTTGTTTGGACTCGAGTCTGAACTGCCTCCCAGGGCTACTCGGCGTCAAGTGCCGAGGAAACGGGGAGGGAGGAAGTGGATGGTGGGTGGTGGTGGGAAGATCGTGACACTGCACTGTATAAAAGGTGGAGGAGGAGTTTGGCGGGATGGGGGTTCGTTTGGCTTCCCATTACTGACATGTTACCTGTCAGGAGGTGGAGGGAGGGGTGGCTGTTTTTGTTAGACAGGTAGTAGTGGTGGGAAGGAGAAGAGTGCTGTATAGAGAGGACTAAATTTACTTTATAATAAAGAGAGGAATTAATAAAGGAAAAAAGGGACCAGCCAAAGGATGTTGACAATGAAAATGTGGATGTAGCAGATGACTTGAGAGGAATATGTCAGCCCGATGGCGCCTCTCCCGAAAATGGCCACATCGGCCGTTAACGCTCTTCTGATGTATAGCTTCAATTTCCAACTTGTACTTTTTTGTGCTTAGAATCACTTCACCATACTTTGATCTTTACGTATAAAGGGTTGAACCGGAAGTTAAAACCGGTTCAACTTCCGGTTCAACCCTTTAAAGTATATGTTCCTTTGTTTACCGTTTGTGAAGCAAGCTCGAATCAAAGTTTATGTTCAACTTTCATCAAATTTACAAAAACCTGATGGCATTCAACTTTCTGCAAGACCTTCTGACTAGTGGGAATAACATCTTAAATGATGATGGCGGCCACTCAGATGGTGAGAGTGACTTTGAGGAAGATTTGGTGGAGGGTTTTGAGTTGGATCAAGCGGTTTCATCGGGCTCTGACATTGAAACCGAGACTCAACATATGTTACATGTAAACCCAACCCCAACTCCTGATGATGTTTTATGGTCTGACAGACTTCAACCGATTGATGTACAGGAATTTACCTCACAGTCTGGCCCTGTTCATCAGTTGTATCAAGATAGGGATGCTAGACCAATATAGACTTTTTAAATTTGTTCATTAAAGACAATTTTTATGGTGTCCTAGCCAGGGAAACCAATCTCTATGTTGAGCAGAGGATGGCTACAGATGGCAGATGGAAAGCGAAATCCCAGTTTGGTCCCTGTTTGTCCGCAAGACATGAAAGTCTTTGCCTACATCAATATAATGTTTGGCATTCATACAATGCCTCAACTATATATATAATATATATATATATGGACATTTTGATGTAACCTTCGGGCAAGGTATTTTTGTTTTGCTTGCTTTCAGGCTGTGTCCATCCATTGTTGAATGTAGCCCTTCACCGATGATCTCCAATTTTCTCTGTCTTCTACTTTCTTGCTAAATGTCCTGCTGAAGCCTATTTTTGTTTTAGTATATGTATGTTTCAATGTCTCTAATTTTTGTTTTATGTCTTATTGTCTAGCATGGTATCTTATCCGTGATCTTAAAATCCATCATTTTTCTTTTCATGACCCTTGCGTCGTTCTTAATTTTTTGAGTGTTTTTTTTGTGATGGACCATGTCTGACATCCATATGTTAGTATTGGTATTATGCATTGATCGAATAATTCTTTTCTATAGTGTCATTGGTATTTGTCTTTAAGTATTTCTTTATATTTCCCGAAGCAATTCCATCCTGCTCTTATCCTGGGCAAGGTTACTCTTCCTGCCGATACTTGCTTTTTTCCATTAAAAAATAAGAAGATAAATTTCCTGTTGAGGATTAATAAAATGTTAATTTTATTTATTTCAGTTTCATTTAATTTTTCAATATTCCACCTGCAGGGATGTTTTTGTCATGGCGTTAAGCAGTTAGCAAGACTAATTAACATTTATATTGGTTTCTTCACTCAACTCAGGTGTATAGTATAAATGAGCACTGACTCCACCCGTTGCATCATGGTATTGAGTCCTCAAATGTCTTCTTTATTTATCTTTCCACTCTCCCTACATTTTCAGACATACTTGACCGGATGTAGCACATTGGTCCATGAGTCCTAGATTAGATTCCTTATAGACAAGTCGTCTGTCGGGAACGAGGAAGAAGAAATCCAGACTCTCCCGCTTAGCCTGAAGACGTTACTAAGGCAGTTACTCAAGATGCACGTTTCCCGTTTTTTCACCCTATATACGGGACTCAAGATGCCATCGTTAGGTATGCATGAGTTGTCCTTTTGCCTTCACAGTTGTTTGGTGAAATAATGAAGAAACAGGGTTATAATTATTGTATTGGATGGTATAAATGTGACACAAAAGGAAGAATTTTATTGAAAAAAAGAATAGATGTTATTGTAATTAATTTTCATAAAGAAAATAATCCCATTGTGTTCACCAAATCTGTCTGGATTTAATTCCTTGTCGCTAAATATAAACCATCCTCTTGCTTCATATTTATATCTGTTTGTCATATCCCCATTTTGGATTAAAAGAAGAATGTAGTTTATCTTAGAAGAATTCCTTCCAGACGAATTAATTCTTTACAAAAATGTTTCTTGTTATTCCTACCCTGATCCCTTCTTTTTCACATACACGTATGATTATATTAAACTGTTTCCCTCTTTGAGTTGAACTAAAAAATTTAGATACTCTTTATTATACAGTGCACGCCTCATAAGTGCACGATTCGCCTAAGTGCATGCTTTTCTACTCCTATCAAATTTTCACTATATAAAACCCTCTCATTAAGTGCACAGTAGCTGGGCCTCACCCTGGACAAGTGCATGATCATTTCCTCAAAAATTGAAATAATAGGCCTTGTAACGACACGGCATGCCTGTAACACGTGAGAGAGAGCACTGACCATGTGATAACATGCCGGTGCTACCGCTGAGCCACTGTTACCACCCTGTTGTGAGGTTTTTCAATGGCAGCGGTTGTTGCTGGTGGTTGGTGGGGTGTGCAAGTTGACCGATAATATTCCAGTTTAAATGTATGGGGGCATTTCCTGTTGAATTCCGAATGGGTGTTGAGGAACTTTGGGTTGCTAGCGGATTTTAAAATCTGGAGTTTTTCTTCCGCACAGAGATTACAGGATATATCTCCTGGTTGGTAGGCCCTTGCTTTAGTGAGGATTTCCCATTTTATTTGTGGGCATTATATATACTATTTTATAATGCCGGCATCAAAGTAACTGGTCAATCTTTTCATCTGTACATGTAGCTCTAGGAAAAGACTATTGAGCACTGTCTGACCACAATTTACTATTATATATATAAATATATATATATATATATTTTTTTTTTTTTTTTCTCTTTGGAGGGGAGGTGATGTTGGGGGAGAAGGGAAGGTTGGGGGTTAATGTTGATTGTAGGTTGGCAGGACACACCACAAAGGGTAAAAACCAGATTCCACTGTACAGTTGAACTCGGAAATAACAAGTTTGACGGGTCTAACTCTAACCCTAATTACTTGCTATTTCTGAGTCCATGCTATTCCCGAGCAGCCTTTAAGGCCTTAAAATTAACATTAATGTAGTCAAAAAGACGGGCAAGAGGGAAAGTTTAGTGACTAGACCTGTGTGTACGTGTATGTTTGTACTGTTTATGTTTGATGTATGCAGGTGTGATAATGAGATGATGTAAAATTCATCTCTGTACGATTCTGATACCGTAGACTACTCAGGTGTGACAATATATATTATAATTGCCGTAATCATGTACCGTGTCAGTGACAACAACTCTGTAGGTGTTGTCCTAAACACAAGCCCATGTTATTAATAGAGTCGCATCCCTTGTCCCCCTCTGTGATGGGCTGGAAGTAGGTTTCCGGTTGTTGTGCGTCTGCCTTGATCAGCTTGCAAATTGCAAATAAAGCCCTCTCTGAATCTACCTAAATCTGGTGTTATTTTTACATTTATTGCACATCAATGTGTTTCATCAGGGTTGGCTGGATTATGGTAGGCAAGATCTAGATACTCGCCGCATCGATACACTGTATATATAAGCCTACATTAGATTTACCCTCCATAGTCCTGGCCTGGGTGGAGGAAATACTGTTTCCGAGTTGACCTCTTTTTTCGTACTTTGGCTCAAATACAGGAGAAAAACGGGGATTTAGATTTTACTCTTTATTTCCAAGCTCTCGCTAATTTGTATTCAACTGTACTAACAATGAACAAGGTTGAGAAGGATAAGCTCCTACCTACACTTCTCTTTGATGTGATGAGTTCAATTTGTTTTCAACATTTTGTTTTCCTTTTTTCCATTTTTGCAAGGTTACTTGATATTGCTTGTTGATGTTGTTGTTGTTGTTGTTCCATAAGGCTCTACTTTTATTCATCCATGATCTTTTTCTCCTTTTGTTTTTTAGGTTTGGGAACCTACCTGTTAAAAGGAGATGCCTTGAGAGAGGCCCTTGACTATGCTCTTTTCCTGGGCTATCGCCACATTGACACTGCCATAAGCTACCATAACGCCCCCGAAATAGGGGAAGTCATCAGTGAAAGAATCAAGGCTGGCAGACTTCAAAGGAAAAATATATTCCTCACGACCAAGATCCAAAATCTCTACAATGATGAGAAAGACATTATTCATGAAGTTCATCAGACACAAGAAAATTTAAAACTTAAAAATCTAGATATGCTTCTAATTCATCACCCTTGGGAAGTTATATTCAAAGACGATACGAAAAAAAATACCCCGGAGGCTAGTTTCCAGCTGGCCCCATATGTGGATTTTTGCAATACTTGGAAAAGCCTGGAGAAGTTGCATGCTGGTGGCACTGTGACCCACCTTGGACTTTCAAATTTCACAGTAAAGCAAATTGAAAGAATCATGGACATGGCCAAGGTCCACCCTTCTAACCTCCAATTAGAGGCTCATATTTACTACCAGCAAAAAAGGTTAAAACAGTTTTGTGACGCCAACAATATCGTGGTTTCAGCCTATGCTCCCCTTGGGGCGCCAAATAGACCCAGTCGACACGTCTACGAAGATGAATGTGCGCAGCCTTTAAAAGATCCATTAATCGTTGAAATAGCCAATGCCTACAAAAAGACTCCTGGCCAAGTGCTTTTAAATTTTCTGTTGAAATGCGGCATAGCAGTGCTTCCTAAGAGTGGCAACAAGGAGAGATTGAAGGAAAATATGGGAAGCCTTGACTGGTCCATTTCAACGGAAGACTTTGCCAGGATTCAGCAGTTGGACAGAGGATTACGTTTCTTCAAATTCGTCTACATCAGAGGCCATCCTGAGTTTTTTGAAGATGAAGAATTTTAGGCACCAGTGAAGTAATTAATTTATGCTAAGAATTACAGTCTGAACCATTACACTTTAATCATTTTTAAAACTAAATTATCTGCATAAGTTAAAGTAGAAAAATATCTGTCGTTTGAAGTGGAAGGATCAATATTGTCTATTAGACATTAGCAACAAGAACAATTTTAATAACATTGAGAGAAAGACAGAAAGAAAGAGAGGGAGTGTGCATATGTATGTTGAGGTGGAGAAGATGGCGGATGGTGGAGCGAAGAAGGGTTTGATATATTGTGCAATTATTTTGAAAATTTGGATAGATTTTGGCCTCGTACAATCAAAATCAAAGGTCATTATGCAGTCTCCCATTAAATTGTCATTCTCACCTAGCAGCTGCTTTTTGCCCTGGTCAGGATGTCACAATATACTACTATTACTGCTACAGCGGTGACTTCCTGTATTTCCGGTTTTGTTTGTATACCAAACTGTTTATAACACCTTTCTTCAATTATCAGAGCTAGCAGTAAATGAGGTTTGTATTCATGTCAAATGAAAAGTAAAAATATAACACTGCAAAGGGGTTGTAAAAGATTGTGTCTAACAATATCTCAAAATTTATGTCCACAGCAAGAACATAGGCTTCTAGGTGAGAATATTGTGATTTTATTTCTTTGTTTTTCACCTCAAAATCTCCAGCGCTTTTAATAAACAATGATCAAAAACATTTTGAATGAAAAAAGTAATCGGATAACGAAAAAAGGATTCATTAAAGATTCATTCGTTTTTGAATGATTTTTTCTTGTTTTATTTTAAATAGCGTAGTCTCTACCTGCAATATCTTTGTTCGCCTGTCGATATCAGTTCTTTCATGTAATCCCATCCGTGTTGCCTTAGCGTGCTGTGGCTTGTTATCTTTGTGGTGGTATGGGAGCAGAACGAGAGACAGAATGCAGATAAAGACAGAGAAAGGGGCTAATTGTAGATGATACTGTAACATTGAAAATTACAGTATTGATCGAAACCAAAGATATATTTGTTCCTTTACTTTGTGTCATGTAATGTCAAGATGTTTGTGTGAAGTGAGTTTAGCAAGACTGCTCCCGGCTGTTACCAAGACGATCTTGTAATTTTAATTAAATGTGATACTTTTCTTTTAGAAGCCTGACAAGTATTTTTTATTCTTGATGCTAATAAAAAAACCTCTCTTCCTGCAACCACAGACATGTAATGTAATGTCTTAACGCATATGGTTTTATTTATCTGATGCAAATATATTGTATTTATCTATTTCATACTCAGAATTTATTCACAACAAAATGCATACGTATCCAGCGTAAACTTTTTTTCTTCTGCAGTTTAGTAAGAAGTTTCTATGAAGGAAACAAACAGCTTCATTTTATCCTCATTGGGTTTTAACTATTGAAAGAGGTGAACCGTCGACTTTGCCTCTTTAATGTTGACATCTCATGATTCATGAATGTTAGTAAGTGGGACTTAAGTTAGGAAATAACAAAACAAGGAAAGGAAAGTAAAAAGTCTAAACTCGAATTACAGAGAAAACTGTAAACTTGGGGTTTAAACAAATTTTCTAATAAAAAATTGAAGACAGACAGAGAGAGAGACAGACGGACAGAGAGGGAGGGAGAGAAAGAGAGAGAATAACAGAAAAGCACAGAAAAGAAATCCCGTGTTACCCAAATACCGTGACATGGTATTTATCTACATATCTCAAAGGAAATAATAGTATAATATATTGTATGTTGTGCACATCTCATTCATTTTCTTTTGCTGCTCATATCCGTAGGCCTATGTTATTAGATTCTCTTCTGTCAATATTTTGAAAAGCGTATCGAATTCAAGTGATTCTCAACTGATCTTAGAATAGACTTATTAATATTCATAAAAATGGGTAATCTTTACTTAAAAATTTGGAAGACTATCTGCACTGCTAATAAACAATTGTAATGAAAAGTACATCTGCCCAAGAGACATATAAAGCAAATGTGAGGGAAAGGAAAGAAGGGGGAAAAAGAGTTAGAAAAAGTAAAAAATAAAAAACCAAATCTATGTCTGCTGGATCATTCTTGTGAATAAAGTCGTGACTCAGGCTGGTTATAAGTGTAATGCAATTAATAATGTGTAATAAACCAATAATGAAAAAAATGATGATAACCCAAACTTCTAACAATGCATAATATATCATAATATATAATAATAATAATAATATACTTATTCATGCATTATGTGCTTTGTATCATGGACAATTGATTGCAACTTGTCATGATGTTTTTGCAAGTTATGTTCTTGGCTTTGTTTTTGTTTTGTTTTGTTTTTTGTTTTTTTTTGTGTTGTTTTTTTTTTGGGGGGTATTATTTGTTTGAAGGTAAGTTAATCTATTCTACCAAGCATTTACAACCATTTTTCAGGTTGTGCCATCAGTATTAAATACCCATTGGGCCTTATTGTAGTATAATAATATTTATATTGCATCATAGAATTGTGTGTTTTGTCACTATATGTACTTTTTTTGTGGGGTTTCTTTTGTTTTTTGTTTTGTTTTTTGGTCTTCTCTTTGGAGGTGAATTTCCTCTTTGAAGACTTTATTATGACATTTTAGCAACCTCGTTGTGTATACTCTCTCTCTGTCATCTGAGTTGTGAATGATTTTTAGACATGGATATTCTATTTGGTTGTGTTTTCTTTTTGTTGCTTTTCTTTTTTGCTTTTTCTACTACTAAGACACAGCCCTTAGCTCCTTAAAATTCATAATGCATGTCTACATGACTGGATGTAACATTTTGATGGACATGCGTTAATAAGATTCTTACACTTGTTATTTTGTGTAGTCTGTGAGAAACCGAAAGTTAAACAGGCGTGTTAGTGGTAGCCTGCCAAAATTGAAAATGCATGATGTAATTTTTATCTCATCTCATCTCAGTCGTGGTCTATAAATAGATGTTGATGATCCTAAATAATCATAGAGGATTATAGTGGAGATGATCTGGTCACTAAATTCCGCCATCCACCTCCATGCTATCCTCAGCCTTTCTTTTTATTGCTGGGCTGCTGAACCTTGTTTTGTTTTGATTTTTTTACATTTACATATTCATGAAACATTTTGCTTTTTCTTCCTCCTTCGAGGGGGCACTGGATTGGTTGACTTATTTTGATCATTGAGTTGTGTTATATCACTGGGTCGAACAATATTACATGTATTTTCCTTTATTTGATGGTTATACGAAGAGGCTTTTGACGAATTGGTAGTGATATCATAATTTTGTTGTTCATCAACTATCTACTATCATCTCCTATATATTTATATACTGGGTATTATGATAATATATGTGTAATAATATGATAAGTTCCCTGCCGCAATGATATTAATTGCAATAGAAAACTGAACAAATTTTTTTATTATTTTTTTTTTTATATGAACACATCAAGACAGGACAGCTTCACATTGTCCATGGTTAAACCTTCTGATTCTAATTCAAATTTTTGACAGTCTTTTTCTTTCTTCGTCCTGTTTTGTGTTAATTAAAATTGACTTAGATTTTGATGAGCTCTTGAATGCATGAATAAGGTTGGACTTGACTTGCCTTTTGTGCCCTAAAAGTAGAAAATGTATTTTTAATATTGTTTACATCATTTGAAATCAAAGGTCCATTTTAAAATTTTTTTTTTTTGCATAATAACCCCCACTATTCTTTTAATTCTGAAAGTACATGTATCCTTTGTGAGCATGATAATTATTTCTATATTGCGGAATTGCCATAGCTGTTGAGTTTTGATTTATTATTTCCTTCTGTCAATCTTAAAAAATGTTTTTTTTGACCAATGGAACAAGGTGCTCAAAATAAAATAAAGAAATGTGTGAAGGAATCCGTACTTAAAGTTAAAGACTTTTGTTCCTTCTTTGTGTTTTGTCTATTCTTGTAGGTGGGAATCATTAGGAGTCAAAGTACTTGTTTTGTGATTTGCACTTATATCATATTTAAAGCATTTCCTTATACACTGGTCATTATGATTTATTATTTAAAACGTTAAGTGGGCGTGTGGTAGGAATGTCACAGTGAGTGAACCAAACTCTTACAGAGTGAGACAGTACCAGGTCTTCAGAGAAGAGAATCTCCCTCGAACAGGTGTTTTGGCCTTAAACTTCTGATACCCTAAGGAGACCAGGCCACTCTAGGTCCATGACACCCAGTGCCAATGGGACTGCTTTTTATTTATTTATTTTTTTATTACAGTACTACAGGTATATAAACAATAAGAAAATTAGATGTTCTAGATCTTGATGTCTATTTGTATGGCCTAACAATTTTACCTGTCTTTTCCCGATTGTCTTCATTAATTATCTATCTACTCCTGCTTCTTCTAGTACTGCTTTATTCCTCTTCTTATTTTGCCTTGAGATTCTTAACATTCTCGTTACAAACCATATTTCTGGTGCTTCTAATATTTTTTTTATACCATTATATTCCAAAACTCACAGTTGTACAGCAGTATTGAACACACATACGCGTTTAAATTTAAAACTCTATTATATTTTGTTTCCATTGAGTTATTTCTACTTTTTAAGATAGGGTTCATTTTTTCTCAAACTGTATCTTGTAATTGCAATTCTTCTTTTAATTTCTGTATCGCTCTTTCCACCTGATGTGATTATGTGTCCTAGGTATTTAAAACGTTGGACTTGTTTTATTTTTTCTCTTTTACTTATTAAGTTACAGGTTGGATTTGTTGATTTTTTTTTTTTTTAACAACCATGCATACTGTTTTTTTTATATTTAAAAGAAGTACTTTACATTCACTTTCACTGACTACAACATTAAGAAGGTTTTGGAGATTTTTTTTCTGAAGTTGTATGAAATCAGAAAAAAAAACTTTGCCAGGAGCAGATTGTAATAGTGATAATGACCATTTGCCAGTAGTTTGTACAGTACAGATAAAACTTTAAGAGCTGAAGCAATCTCAAGAGCCCACATTTGAAGTAGATCTCTTAAGAACAGGTCAGCAAACTAAGAATAATTTTACAGTGAGTGTCAAAATAGATTTGAACTTCTAGAAAATTTTACCCGAACTGAAGAAATATGGGAAGAAATGACAAAGTCAATTAATGAAGGTATGAATGAAAATATCCCCATTATAATAAAATAATAATAATTATTATTATTATTTTTATTATTATTATTATTATTATTATTATCCATATTTATTATTCTTATTATTTTATTATTATTATTATTATTATAGTTTTAGTTATTATTATTGTTGTTGTTATTATTATTATTATTATTAATAATAATATTATTATTATTATTATTATTATTATCATCATTATTATTATTATTATTATGAATAATAATATGAAGAATGATCTAATCTAATGCAGAGATTGTTTGACCAATTTCAATTTGTGTCAACTTAGAAATGACATTAAAGAGATCCAAAACACAAAAACAAAACAAAGAAAAACAATAAAAAAACACCCACCGCGCAAAAAACAAACAGCAAAAAACAAACAGCAAAAAACAAACAGCAAAAACCCCCCCAAAAAAACTCCCCAAAAAACAACAAAAAACAAACCAG
>JBBPDF010260717.1:0-11963 GCA_037974715.1 Lomanotus vermiformis | reverse complement strand
ATACGGAAGACTGGAAGAACTGTAAACTGTTTAATAATACTGTAATTTTTAGTATTATAGAGCTCAACTCGGACGCACATTAGCAATAGCCGACCAAAACCCGACCAGTCCGACCTCCAGGCTCCTGATTCAACCAGAATCTGACATATCCGACCACCCCTCGCCCATCCGACCAAAATCCGACCTCCAGACTCCTGATCCGACCAAAATCCGACTTATCCAACCACCCCTCGCTCATCCGACCAAAATCCGACTTGTCCGACCTGGCTGGACACCATGTTAAAGGTAACTGACTACAACCGAATTGCTGTGTTGACGTAACTGTTGTGATTCTATGATAGATGCCCACCTGTCCTGTAGAGTCAAAATGTTTGTCCACACACACTTTCAGCTGGTCAAACAGGATGGGGTACAAGGCGGGATTCAACTCGTGGCCCACCAACTCTTTGACATGCTTCTGGATCTGAGGCCCAAACCTCTCATTCTGGAAAACCAGCAATTTGAGCAGGTTGCCCAGGAATCTAAGAGTGGAATAAACCAAGACAAGATAAAGCTTTTAGTTTTCGATGCATATATATATTTTTTTTTTTTTAGCAGCATTGCATATTCAAAAAATGGAAGTAAAATTTGTTACATTTTCAGACTCCACTCTAAAAATATTAGACAACTAAACTGCCATTTAAACAGAATAAAACCTGAATGTCTCAACAAGCCACTTTTTAATTGTCCTCATGAAACAGCCTACCACTGCTAACTTGAAGGAATAAATTAAACATCAGAGCCCGAGCTCTCCCATCGTGGATGAAGAACAAAAAGAAGAGAGAATTTATAATTAGAAGAGAGAATTTATAATATGTAGACAACATAAGCCAATTTCTGATCATTGCAAATGGCAGTAAACTTTCATCTATATGCCAGTCAGACTGCAACATTCAACTCACTGTGTAACAGGGCAGTACTGCGTGTCGTTACCCACAGTAGTCATCAGGCTAGACTTGCGGTTGCTCTCTCCTAGACTCAGGCCAGATAAGGATATAGTGCTCCTGTGGGATGGAAAAATGAGAAAAGTTTTAAGCTTTGAAAAAACATAGGACAACAAAAATTTTTTTTTAATGATTACAAGAGAATGAGCATAGAAAACATTCCCCTACCTTTCTTTTTAAATTACATTGTAAAGATTGTCAATCACCGATATCAAGAAGGAACTGTGATACTGCAAAAACATGTTAGATGTAATAAGCAGTGAAAGACATGAGGCAGATAAGTCCACTCAGCAGCACCAGTCAAAATGCTGGATGATTTTTCAACAAAGAGTCAAGTGTTACTTCATGCAAGTCTTCATTATCATTAATTATTATTACATTTTTTTTCTTCTTAATTACGCACATCAGCATTCCTACAGTCAATGAAAGCAGATCATCCATTATTTACCCTACTTTCCAAAGCAGGTTTGTTGGGGGTTTTTTTGCTCTTTTTTATTTTGTTTTGTTTGGGTTTTTAAGGGACTTTGATTTGGGTTTTGTTTTTGTTTTGTTTGTTGTTGTTTGTTTTTGTTTTTTTGTTGTTGTTTTTTGGGGGGGTTGTTGGTTTTTGTTTTTTGGGGGTCTTTTGTTTTGTTTTGTTTTGTTTTTGTTTTTTTGTTTGATTTTTTGTTTTCTTTTCTTTTGTTTTTTGTTTGTTTTTGTTTTTTCTTTTTTTGGTAAAGTTGTTTTGTTTTTTGCTTTGTTTCTCTCTTCTTCTTTTTTTTTTAAAGCAAATATTCAAGCGACTGAAAATAGTTGGCTTACCCTACTCGCTGGGACTTATTGGACAAGCGCACACCTCCCAAGGCACACAGAAAGCCAGTCATGTTGGCCCACTCATTAAGTTGATCCTGTAAGACAGACAGGCCAAGCATTAACACTAAACTGTGTACACATAACAAGCATAACACTTTTTTCCACATACATTTATTTATTCACATATTCGTGACATTTTCATTATTTGGACTATTCTATTTATATATACTATATTTACTTTTCATTCTCGTTATTTCATTTTCTTCTTTCTTTGTTCTTGACCATTTATATAATTCTATTACCCAGCATTGTGAATAGAAGTGGAAGGGAAAGCTTTCCATTTTCACAGCTTACCTCTAGCGCATGTTCAGTGCTGCTGTGTGGGGCTTTGCGTTTTGTCAATCGCATCATGTCTGCCAGTTCCCTTCCCTCATCTAACTTACTCTTTGGGTAGTTTTCCAGACACCGTGTACTGGCCGTCCAGTTGCGATAGGTGTCATCCCATGCCTGGAATAAAAAAAACAATGAATTCAGAATAACACACCAAAGGTTTTCTAAACTTCTATAAATCAACTAGATCAGTGTTGTGACACACTACAGGGAGTAAAGCAAAATTTCCTACTCAAATTTCCAATCTACGAAAAAAAAAATTCTACTTGGAAATTGAACAAAGCCCACTGTTACTGGTGATTCCAGAAAGATCATGATGATGATATATTGTAAGTAAAAACCACATACATAATTATACATGACAATGTAATGCATTGGTGTTTGATTTACTACATATAGGTCTAATCCCTCAAAATGTTATTTTACAAATATTTTACGCCCAACATGAGTATTTATTGGCCATTGTAAAAAAAAATGTCTACTAGATATCCCCATTGAAATGAAGCAGCAGCACAATGACACAGATATGAATCATATTATAATGGGAGGTTACGATTTCTTCTTGATGATCGATTATGATTTTTCGATGATCAGTTTTTTTTATTTTCAAGATTTAGGTCTAGTTTCAATATCATGGATCATAAATGATTCGGATCTTTCCTATCATTAATGCAATTTTCCTAGCAAGCAGCACTAACACTAATGCAAATTTCCAACCACAAATGCAAATTTCAAAAAATTTCCGACTTTTCAGACGGCCTTGTCACGTTTCCTACCAATTTCCAACTTTCTGATTCTGCTGAACACCCTGATACTAGAAATACTGATGCTTGTAAATATTCTCTACAGGGCCTATTAAAATTGTCTAGATCTAATGTGTCAGATCTCATACTTTATGCTATAATTCAGCCCCTCACTCACGTTTGTGTCTCTGATATCAGAGAAAGAATGTCATAAAAACAACAAAGGTGACACCTGAAGTGTCAAAACAAAACACTGTAAAATAAATTGAAGGCCTTTAAGTAAGCCATGTTTTTCCTCTTTCGAGCAGGCTTACTATATGTAGAATGTACTTAGGTGCAACCCATTAATTTTTTTTCCCCCAATCATTCTTACCTGTGAGTTGCCTTGTGTAGTCTGGTCAATTTTCCGTAGCAATGCCATGATTCTTTTCTGCAAAGCTGCTCTCCCTGTCAAAAATTTAGCAGATGTACAAACAATAACTGTAAGTAAGAGTACTAAGAAAGGGTCAACGCAGGAATATGTAAACAAACCCAATTGGAAATGACAACTATAAAAAATTCTGGATGTCAATATAATTACAGTCATGGATTGACGATTTATGGCGCAAACATTTCTCATTTCTCTGGCTTTCTTTGAGAATGGTAGTAAGGTAAAAAAAGAGAAAAAAAAGGGTGATATATAATTGAAATTCATCCCACCCATCACCATGTTTCAAACAAATTCTGACAAAAATGCTTGAAATAAGAAGTGAAAGATAATTTCACGTAATTTGAAGAAAATCACATCCATCATAACCCCTACCAATCATCATCCTAAAAGACCAATACAAAAACAACTGTCAGAACTACACTGACAAAAGCATGATGCTCTCGGAGACTTCTGAGCATAAGAAAAAAAAGGGGGGGGGGGGGGGAGACATTACGTCTCGACATACCTGTAGTCAGAACAGTACTGGCCTGCGCAAGTTCTGCATACACTGAGTAGTTGGGGAGGAGCTGAGTGACAGCCATCTCATCCGCCCCACAGCGTATGTCAGCCTCTTCACACAGCAGCCGGAAGCAGGACATTGACGTGAGGACAGCATCAATATCAATGCTCCACAAGTAGACAAAGAACACAATCTGTTATATCACAAAACACAAACAAAAAGAGGGACAAAAGGTTACAAAACAATAAGGAGGAGGAAGATGAGGTTGGGCAATTGGCAGGCTAAATGAGTAAACATAAACATACAATCGACAATCAGTGATGAATTCATAAGTTCATGGTGAATTAACTCTAGTGGGAATAAATAAGAGCAAATCGAGATATAATAAGGAGGACCCTTATTTAAGTTAAAAAAAAAAAAGTAGCAACTACAGATAAGAGAAAACAAGGATGATGTAGATCTTATTGCTTAAAAGAACAGACAAGAAGGTCTATGGACATTTTTGAACTCCTGTGGACCACAAACCATCTAAAACTTCAAGGCAGCTAGGACACGAGGTCACAGACAATTTAAAAGAAAGACTTTGAAAGACTTCTGACTATAAAGCTAAACACCCAATGCTTCAAGTGCTAAATAGCTTTCAGGGAAATAAAATGAACTAAAACAGATAAAGAAATCTAGTCTTATTGAAACTGAACCCTTTGCTGCCAACCAAACAACAGCTTTAAACTATTACCAACATGGAAATTTACATTTAATCATATATGGCTTTTTCTCCTCTCATCATCATTTTTAGTTTTACTTTTACCATACCAAAGTATGCATTTACATCATGAAAAAGTACTCTATCCATGTTAAAAAAAAGATTATTTTTTCATTTAAACTACCCCACTCGAGATTACTGACTGATATATAACATCAGAGACTAAATTCTTTGGTTTCTCTAATGCCACAATATCATGAAAAGCAAATAAAGGCAAGTGAGTGATTTTTATCCCCCAAGCCCACCACGTGCTGTCATCACTGTATGTAGATGTCCCCTCCTAAAGCCACAGACACATATCTATGCATATATAAATCATAAAGGCACACATTCACACACACAAGACATTTAAAAAAAAGATTATTTCTTCATTTGAACTACCCCAATTGAGATAACTGATACCAAACATCAGAGATTATATTCTTTGGTTTTCCTGATGCCACAATATCATGAAAAGCAAATAAAGACAAGTGAGTGATTTTTATCCACTAAAGCCGCAGACCCATATCCATGCGCATATAAATCACAAAGGCACACATTCGCACACCCAAGACATTGCAAATCATGGTCGGATGATAAGAAATTGTGGGCAAGGAGATGAGTCAAAAACTCAAAAGTTGTCACCCAGCACATTTGTGATACAATATAAGAAGAAATTAAAAGACCTTACCTCTAATTTGATATGAGCCTGTCGGCATATTGGAATGTTGCTTCCTATATTTGCATTCGCATTGTGCTTCTGCAAAAATCGATTACGATAAACCAAAATCTCTCTTAGCCACTTGAAAATTTCTGTATAGTTCACAATCTGGTGCTGAATCAGACGTTGAGAAATGTAAAACAACACCTGCGAGCTAAAAACATAGGAAAAAGGAAGGAAAGGGAAAAACATTATTTTTAATTTCGTTAGCAACAGATTGGCTTCTTTTGATTATTCCTCTGCTTTCAAAATGAAAAGGATAGAAATTAAAATTCCACAGACGAATCAACAAACTTTTTTTTAGATATAATGTTTTGTTACAATTCAAAATAAAATGTCACTGATTTTTCTTTTTCTGCTTTCATCATTAGCTCAAGTAGTTGACCATTAATATTTTAAGAGTCACATATTTTTCAAAATGAATTAAATGCTTCACGACAAAGCAAAACAGTCAACCATCTACATTTATCTCAAGACGATAAGCAAGGCAAAATAGAAAAGTGCATCGGTGCTGAAAAGATGAAAGTAAGATCTACCTATAGTGATCAGCTCACAACCACAATATATAAACTTGTTTTGTGAAAATGTGCACTGTTCATCATTTATACAAATCTGACTAATTATCATATACAACAAGTAATGTTGTTGGCCAATTTTTGTATATGTGTTAGGAGCTTATGTTATTATTATAGCCCTAGAGACACTTGGGTGGTACTTTTGATCCAGTTATCTTGATCATATTTAATAGTCAAGGACAACCCTTAAAAAACTTTTTTTTTGTTAGTGAATTTTTTTTTTTTTTTTTTTTTTTTTTTTTTTTTTGTGTTGGAGTATTGTTTGTTGGGGTTTTTTGTGCCAATTTCCATAACTAAAGAAACAAACACGACAAAGCAAACAAACAAACAAACAAACAAAAAAAAGGCACTGATAGACAAACTAATCAATATCATTAAATCACTGAATTGTCACAAATATATATATATATTTTAAAGGGTTGAAAACATGTTTTTAAATGCTTAAACTATAACATTTACCTAAATCCTAATCCTTGGAGCACAATTAACAATAAAGTGGAACTAGAAAATTACCTGATGTCCCAAAATGTGTTGATGGGGGCCTCTGGGTTCCAAAGCTCAATGTTTTCTGGCTGGTGTAAACACAAGAGAGCCTGTCGAAAAACATAAAACATATGATGAAAACAAAAAAGTCAGCAATCATTATTCCTTCATGAAACCATCAGCAATTGCTATTCTTTCATTATCGAATTATGGAAAAAAAAAAAAAAAAAAAAAAAAATTTTTAATCCATGCCTTAAATCTTTAAATTTCAGGAGAAATTTTTCGTTTCCAGAAATTATTTATCCTTAACCATTAAAAATGAAATTTTGATTATATTTCTAAAAGCAATTTTAGAAAAGCAGTTTTCCATAATGGGATTCCACATCCAACAATAGGCCTACTACATATCTTGAACACTTAAATATATCTTTAGAAAATATTCTGGGAGCCCAGATACTGACATGAGTTATTCATTTACTCTTTCAGGAATCCCAGATTGATTGACGATTGATTGATAGACAATCACATTATTTCACTATCATCATTAGCCGTGATCAAAAAAAGAGAAAACATAAAATTCAGGAAAGAGGCATAAAAGAGAATGATTATAAATGCTGAGTTCAATAGCAAATCAAGCAAGAACTCCCAGGCTTTCAAACCTACATCATCAAATCATTACAAGCTGTATAGCTAATACAGATGGAATTTCACAAAGAAGGAGAGGAACAAGGACAACAGTTGATTGAATGTAAACATCGCCAGAATTCACTCCCCCTAGCCCACCCATACATATGAGCAAGCCGACCCATCGTACCTCCATGGCCTTTTGAGCTACATCAGGCATCCACTGTTGGTGTACCAAGGAGACCAGGCTGGTGATCAGCTCCAGGGTGCTGTGTTGGATTTCATGGCCTTGCTTGCCTTGGTTCTGTGAAAACCGTGGGAACTTATTATTTGAGTCAATAATATTATTATCATCAGCATCACCCTTTTGTAAAATAATCAAGCAATACAACAATCATATATGAAAGAAAGAAAGAAAAACAATTTATCTGCTCCTTTCTTTCCAGTGGGGAATTTGTAACATACGTGTAACATGAGATGAGGATCGGCATGGATGAGCTTGACGAGCCAGAGTAAAATGTATCGATGGGAAGCCATTCCCTCATCAGGAGTTTTGTTCAACTTGATTGTCAACTTGCCTTGAGGCTGGCAGGGAAAAGAAAGAAAAGAGGGAAAATAATAAATAAAATGACAAGTCTGCCAATTGACCGTAATACATCATTCATTTTACTGCAAACACATAGTTGAGTATTCATAAATGAATGCATCGTATAGTATTGCTGAGACAGATTTTGATTAAAAACAGTCAGGGATCTTTAAAATTAGTGACATCATGGAAGGATGTGTGAGGTGTAATGGAATGACAAAAAGAAAAGGTCTCACATTATAAGCTTACCTTTGGGCAGTTACTAAATCCTTGAGTAACCTTGTTAACTATCTCATTAAACATGTTTCGTAGCTCTCCAGCTTTGTTATAGATCAGGCTGATGGAAGGCCACCATACTAGGCGCGGCTGTGGATTTCAATGAAGATTAATTTATAGCTTGTTGGCTTGGATTTGGTTCTTGAGTTGTTTTGGGGTTTTTTCGTCATAAAAAACACCAGACAAGTAAATATCAATGAGAAGGGGAAAAAAGATATCACCACTAAAAGCCCTCATAAAGGACAAGTTTTGAGGAGGGATAGTTTGTCTTTTTCACTTTTCTTTTCAGGAATCATGAAAATATTGCAAAACAGAATGGTGAATTAGATTTAGTAAGTCACTGTTCCTTACTACAATTTGCCTATACATGTCCCTCGTATGAGTTCATAAAACAAAACTATTTGACAGTCCTCTTATGATTTTAGGAAAAGTACTAATTTGACAATAGTTTCTTTTTCTCTTGGATGTCAATTTTATGGATCATTAAAACAATATCAAATAAAACTGCTGGCTGGACATTGAAATCAACTAATCATAACTGTAATTTATCAATACATACCACTCATGGGAGAAAAATAATAAGAAGCCATAATTCTGAAACACTGCTATGAAATACTAAGATTTGTTGTGAAAATTGTTGCCACCTTTCTCTAAATTTTCCTCAAAAACCATTTTAAAAATGTTGAAAAATAGAGGCTTAATATACTAATTCACAATTAATAAACTACTATTTTCTCAAAACGTTTACATTACATAAAACCTTAAGATTTGGGAGCCATTAAGATGAAATTCTTTTCTCATTTCAGACTTCATAAATAATCATTAAAATACCATCAAAATAAAATAGTGGCTGGATATATTATCAAATCCCTTATTAACAGTCACTTTGTCAATACATTTCCAGATTTTATCATCTTAACACGTTTTTATGGAAAAAAAGTGGGGCATCATGAAGATAACTTCTTCTATCTGCCTGTCTGACATTCCATGAATAATCATCAAAATACCATCAAAATATAAAACGGTTGCTTAGCACCCAAGTCATAACAAACCTGTGTGATGATTCTATGAAGGGCGTTGACTAGAACAAAATGGAACATGGACTGGGACTGGGGGTTGAGACACACTTTGAGCACATCATTATTGTGGGGGGTGATGCGAAAACAGCTGACAAAACAATCAATGTACAGATCTAGCTCCTGGTAGCCTCCTACAGACACGCCTTTCAATATTGGCTTGCTGTTGGTAAAGAGGTAAGCCTGCAAAACGCAAAGAGATCATAATGTAGTTTTGTTATGTTTACAAAAAAAATAATAATGGCATTCATACAATTCCGGGCGTGGGAGGGGATGGTCACTAAACCAAAATATAAAGAATGAATTATATATAAAATTATGAGAATAAAATACCATCCTTGTAGATAAAGCAAGCAGCAAAGACATACAGAAAATGCAAATAATGTAGGAAGCTTGAATGAACAGTAATCAAATGAAACAACACACACACACACACATATACACACACACACCAACACACAAACACTGTAAATATGAGCAAAGAACATACTTTGAGGTCATTAATAACTGATTGCACTAAGGTGAAGACGACATTGAGGCGATCATTAATGGGGATGTAAGAGGAGGCTTTACACAGCCTGACACAGGTGACTGCCGCCCCCTCCATGAATTGCTTGTTGCTGTTGGTATGGTTGGAAATGTTCTTTTTCACTTCATCTATAAAGGATTTCTGAAAAGAAAAAGGGAGAATATACAACATAAAACGAAGAGAGCAAGCTCCTATAATTTGTATATTTAAAAAGAGAACTATTAAACTTCAATCTGAATTCATCATTCATGATAAAAGTGCAATATTACAGACCAAATTTACTATTTTCTAATATAGAACTTCCTCCAACAGCCTTTTGTAAAAAAACAAAACAAAAATCAACCAAACTTAGATCTAAAGGACCTGACAACAACCAACGTCCCAAAAGCGCCAGCTTGATTACTATTTTTACTTTACATTAAGATCAATGATGTAATGCCCAAAAAAAAAAAACCCAAAAAAAACCCACAAAACAAAAACAACAAAAAACAACAAAAAAACAAAAACAAAACAAGGATAAAACCCCCTAAAAAAACAAACCCAAAACAAAGCAAAATACCCAAACAAAAACACACTCCTCTCCCCACCCAACACACACACAAACACTATTAAGACATACTTTATATCTCTCTAAAACGCGTGATCTTTTCAAGGGAAGCTATTCCATTCTCTTTTGAGCCCTGTACCAGAGAAAGCCCCCTTGGTAAAATTGTTCAAGGCAGGAATTAATAGGAAAAGCTTTCAGTCTGTTATCAGAGAGTGTGGTGTGGTCGGCAGTGCATGTGTAAGGTATTCATATATATATATATACAAGTCATTTATTTTTACCTTTTTCAAATATTGTTGCGAGCAAGGCGCTCCGGTTTCAGCATTATTTATTTCTTCAAGGATTTTCTGGTGTTGTAAGGAAACAAAATACAATATTTATAGAGTCAAATTTGCATTATAAACAGCATCACATGTTTAAAGGCAAAGGTTAATCTATAAAATCTAGATGTGTATCTACGTCCTAAAATGTGATCTGGAATAGATCCATATATCTAGATGGCGTCTTTCCCTTAGATCTCAATGAAATTTTGTGACACCTTGAATCAGAGATTACTATCACCTACAAATTCAAAAATATTTCATTGCTGTGTTATCAACTGTCATTGTTCTTCGTATTTTCATTTTACTCACTGGGCATAAAACCAACAGCATCATCTGCAGAGGCCAGATCTGGACACGCCTCCTTGAGCCTTCAGTGAACACATTGAGATGGTCAAATAATTTATCACAGCACTCTGCAAATAGAAAAGAACCCCAAAACATGTAACAAACTGATCGCTATAGGAGGTAAAAATAGACCCCAAAAAATTAGATGATATGGGCATGCTAAAAAGAGCAGAAAGCCACTGCTTTAGTGAGAGCAATCAATAATGAATAAGGAGGTGATAGGAAAGAGACCTAAAGGAAGGCAAGGAGGCAATACCGATGGATAACATTTTTATAAAGGGGGGCAGTAGGTGATTAGAATAACACTAGAAGATGCCCTTGACGGATGCTTTTCGCCCAGAAAGATCTGGAGGTGCTAAAATAACACACCAACGTTGGGGATTACTATTACTGGAACTACTGGAGGAGCGCGGATAACTCAGTGGTTAGGGCACTCAACCACCAAGCCAAAGGTTAGGGGTTCGTTCCCAGGCTGTGCTGGCTTGAATTAAAATTCAAGTTTTTCGGGTTTTTTCCGCTTCCTGATCCTGTGGTTGGCAGGATAAATGAGTGCCTAGTCCCATTGGAGATGGACAATAATCTAGGAGGTCCCATGTGCCTTTGCGCATGTAAAAAAGAAAAAGAATCCTCGGTGGTTAAAATCAATAAGAGCAGGCCATATCGGTCGTCGCCCCGGCAAAATTCAATTCCTACCAAAATTCCTTTGGACTCATTCACCCCTAAAACCTCTTCTACCTCAGAATTACTGACTAGTTCATTGACTGAATTCCATTAGAAGAGGCAACGATCAGAGAGGAAGAGAGTGTGGCTCGGCACCCATACTTCTCTTAATCTTAGAATATGAGCCTAGGCGTAGCAATACAATTGCTATAAGATCGTCAAACATTGGCGCAAAAAGGCCTTCTACAGGAGGAGTAGATTGCAGCCCACTGGCTGTACATAGAGAGAGTAGAGAAGCAGTCCTGTAAATTAAAATATAGCGATACTGAATACTTTACTTCACTCAGAACAAAATCCTGCCTTTGATTTAATTTTGCTCATTTTCTACTATTTTAGCTTCAAGGAGTGGGTTCATCAAACCGAAGAAAATTTTATCAATGCAAACTATGTGTGCAAAAAGCATGATTTTACAAAAACAGGGACAAAAACAGGGGTCATAGCACAGGATCTTTCCAACCACTGAAATTTAGTGATGTCTGTCTTAATCATATCAAACAATAAGGTGTAAGTGAAAAATCTTGTAAGGAGGACCTACATCTACCCTATACTAAATAATATAACATTATAGAAACACAT
>JBBPDF010259609.1:0-11983 GCA_037974715.1 Lomanotus vermiformis | reverse complement strand
TGACAAATGAGAAAAAAAATTTTTTTTTTTTTTAAATCAAGCCGTTACCTTTTGTCTTTTAAAGTACTGATGAACTATCTTTCAATTAACTATCATCAGATTCATGGAACTCACTTTTTAAATTTAATATACAAGGAAGCATCAAGACCAATTAAGAAGTATCTACCAATCAAAATACGACAACAAAAAATGTATTCTTACTTGCATTTAGAACTCAAAATATATATATATATATATATGTATATATACATATTGAAAAAAAAAAATAGTGGCAACAAAATATCACCCACACGGTAACGAGGCAACTGTTTTGATTTTTTCTATAATTCAAAACAACTGAACATCATATGCCAATGAAAGATCGAAGTATACATTCTTTAATACATTACGTTTAACAATCTATGTATATATATATTATTTATCTGTATTGAACATGACTCTTAGTCTGAAGGATTGTAGTCTGTTGGAATCACTTTCCCTGTGGCTTTGTCACACTGGTACCTGTGAAGAAAAACAAGGAAAGACGTCAAACATTTATTAAATATCAGCTCGAGTATATAACATTAGCATTAAAAGAAAATGGCAAATGATTCTGAAAACAGGCTAAACTAAAACAGATTTTTCTTCAAACATTCAAATGTATGTCCACACATTGAAAGAACAACCATGACATAGGTAAGCTCCAAATCCATTCCAACAAGGAAACAGCCTTAAACGGTACACTATTAGTGGCCTGAGGACCGAAGTAAATGGCGTGCCCTGATCACCGATATCTGTTTCAGATCTGGTACATGAAGAATTAGTGGCCTGTACTTTGCAGCCCAGAGAGAATAATTTGTCTGTTGTCTGCGTGTCTAATGTATGTTTTGAAAGTTCCTGTGTAGCTGATTGCTCGTCTTTTAGGTAATGTCATTCTTTATTGCACTTTGAGATCAGTTGAAACTGGGAAAGAGCACCATAAAAATGCAAAATATTATCATTGTCTTTGGCTCATTTTCTCTGTCAAACAATTGACTGCCAACAAATTCAAGGCCATTCTTTCCCCAGATCTCGCTGAAAAATGTCATGCCTTTCTTTGCCTACAAGAATTTGTAAAATCCTTTTGTACTGCTGCATTTCCATCACCTAGAATCATGTTATCAATAATCGATGTCTCACATGCATACATTTATGAGTGATGATGTGATTTCTCAATGAAACGTAGATGTTCAGTTGTGAGTAGCACAGGATTAATTTTCATAATAATTCGACAGCCTTTCCTTGCCATATTTCCTTTGTATCCTTTGCACTGTCTGGGATAGTGGACAACTTCTTTCATTCTATTTCCTTTGCATGTTAACTTGAGGTTAGTGTTTTGGTTGCTCTTGCCTTACATACAACCTGTTTTATTTAAATTTAACAGTCCCTTTCTTGCACTTATTCTTACTAGATTATCTCTAAACATGCTTTAATTACATTTAGCAATAGTCCCATCAGTTCAATCATTTTTACAAGATTGTCTACCAGTGTACCATCTTTTCATTGCCTTTTTGTACATACATTTGTTTCCAGTCAATGTTCTGAACTAATTAAAGGTCTTTTGTGTCAAAACCAATTTATATAAAAAGTTAATTTTGTTTCACTCCGTAAATCGCTTAAGAGTTATCAATAAAGACCAAAAATATAAATCTTTTCATTACTGTACTGAACATTGCACAAGCCATTTTAATGAATGTAAACGTAGCATTGCTTGTTCCCCTTTCAACCAAATTGGTTTTGCCGATTTATGATGAAATTTTCTTTCTTTCCGTTAACAATTACTCTCAGTGGTTGTTTGGTGATTTGCTCATGGTATTGATCATTGGTCATAATTTGCTCCTGCTTTCTGGGGTACAGTAATAACAGATTTGTGTGTAATTCATAGAGCACTATGCCATTATCATAAATGATATTGAAAGCATTAGACGTATGCCATGAACGATCTAGGATGTTAATCAGGTCTACCAAGAAGTTCTCTTGACTAAACTCTGATCATCTACGATAAAAACTACAACTTCATAACTTCCTTTTGTTTTGCTTTCTTCTGCTGCTGTCTCCTTTCTCTACTGGATAACCTAGGATCATGGACAGTCCTGTATTTGATATTTTAGTGCTGTGTTCTTTTTGCCTAGTTTTTCAGTATGAACCTAAAATATTCATTTAATGGGCCTGTGGTCACCTTTGACTGTAACTTAGGACTATTTGTAGAAATAAAATGAAATAAATCATTGGGGGCCCGGTCTTTAGCGATTAAATATTAAATGAATTTTCAAAACACGTACTAGTGAAAAGTTTTATTCAATATTGCACCTGTTTTTCACAACTTTCATTTAATATCCAGTGGTCTAACAATCCATTTGGTCCCCTATTTTCACATTAAAATAGTCCTTGACTACTGTTGTTGTTCTGATTTACATTGCTTCTTTGCTGTAACTAGTGCCCAAACACTTGGATGATGTGGTTGGCTTTGAAAATTTACCCTGTCCCTTAATTGTCAAGTTTGGGCATTGTGAAAGTCCAACTTTTATTTGTGTTTTCCGACTGAATAAGTTAACTCATAACACTCGGATTTTGTTTTGCTGAAATTGTACAAGGGACGTACGGTTCAACAGTCAAGTTAACTACTTCAGTGATAAAGTAGTCGATACAGGGAACAACCTCATTGACTATGCAGTCACAGCACCATTAGTAATTTTTTTTTTTCAATTGAAAAGAAGACATCTTATGTGAAAATTCAACCGTAAAGAGTATGAAGCTAAGTGCATTTTCAGACTTCTCCCACAATAGGAGACTGTGAAATGGCCTTGAACTTCAAAAGAGAAGAGTCTCACCAAGTCCTGTGAAACTTCCGTGGCTGGAGAGGGTGAGGCAAAGTACCTGACGTCTTTATCTGGGTCTGACTGTAACTGTTGCAAGGTATGGACCAGGTCACTGTGATGAGGATTGGACTGGGATGAAAAATATTCTGGAAATGAAAAGGCGAATGCAATCAATGATGAGGTTGAGCGGTTGATGGGGGGAATCAAAATGTTTTAAAAAGGAATCTGAAAAAGTAGAGAAACATGAAGAGGGACGAGAAAATGATTTTAAAATTCTTAAATAAGAAAAACAAAATAAATTATACAAATATCAAGGTCAGTCTCAAAAGTTCATCTTTCAAATAAACTTACACTTTAAACATAACTAGGCCTTAGTCTAAATTTAATATCGACAACAAGCTTCACAGAACCATGCTGAAGCACAAGCAAATCTCAGCTGTCATCAAATATTTAATATAAATATATATATAGAAGAGAATTTGTCAACACAACAGAGCTAAACCCAGCGTCATTCATTCAAGGGCAGATAATCTTACAAGCTATTACACGATCTAAACTGGTTACAAAAGAGGTCATCTATATCAGGGTTAACTTGTATGAATTTAAAAGCCATCTAATTTTCATTCTCCTGTCCAATTTCTTATTGAAGATCAATAGACTTACCCAGAGGAATAACTCTCTGTGCCAGGACTCTGGCCAAGGAAAGGCGGACATTTGCCACTGGGTCCTTGTATAACCCCATGAGGCTTGGAAGAAGATTCCAGGCAAAGACCTCAGGCGGAAGACTGTCATCTTCTAGTATCACATAGGCTAGTTGAGCAAATCTAGAGGGAGAGAATGGATTCATGAAAAATTATGAGATGGGCACCATTTATGTGACGTCTGTGTAGACGACACATGAATCAAGAGGAATTTGAGTATTTTCAAGACCCCATCATAATTTTTCAAATAGAAAAGGAATTTCCCAACATACGCATACACAGAAGGCACACGATGTACTAGTAAAGATGCCAATATTGCCTTGCCTTTTTATTTCTAAAGATCTTTTCAAGAGGTCTCTTTTCCATAACGTGACGAATACTAATTGTAAGTAACCCCATAGCATCAAGAGCAGTATATCATTTGACATCATTTTCATTCTTCTGCATCTCACCCACTTGTCATCCCCAAGGAAGAAAAAAAAAAGGCCAAAAACAAAAACCAAACCACCATATGACAATAAAATAATAACACCCTTGCAGATTGTATTATAGGAAACAGGTCGAATCTTCCAACATTAATTGGTCTCTACAGTATACAAGGCTAAAATCCAAGGCAAGAGACCAAAACGCAGACCCCATAGAAAGTGGGAGGAAGATATAAACTAGGCTCTAAAGAATAGACATTTATCCCTCTAAGAAGAAAACAGAATATGCCAAGACAGGGAAGGCTGGAAAAAGATTATTTCCGGAACTTCAACACCATGCACCAAAAGGTAAAATGGTATATCGACAAAGAAAGAAAGTAGAATGTTTTTAAATCTTCATTCAAATTACACTTACCAAAGTACAAAGATAATATAAACCAAGTATGGGTTTTAACCGTTATTCAGCACCTTTGCCGCTCGTTAGCATTTACCGACTGATGACCTACTTTCGATGCCTGTGGGAATGCCTCAGTGGGCTAGTGATGCCAACGAGCGCTGCCTTCACCTGTGCCGCGGGGTTCATAGCGAGTCCAGAGGGTTGTTTTTATGTAAGGTGTTTCTTTAAAGACCATTTTACCAGCAAATAAGATGTTATAGCCCCCTCCAAGCCTATATTTTTCAAACACAGAATGAGTGATGCATCGTATTGTGTTTTAGTAAGCATGCACTAGTGTCGAGAAGCACGGTGTCTTCCATAGAAGTAATAATAAAACAACTGTCAAGCGTGAAGCAATGGTAAAGCGTAAAGCAACGATAGGTTGTTAGCAATAGTAAACAAGATACAGGGCATCCTAGCTACAATTTATACAGACCAGTAAGACAATAGTGTGGGTAATTTCACAATGTTTGTAAGGGGAAAAAATGTTTACAGATTTCAAGAAATACCATTCTATCTTAAGTGATAAACAAAGGGATCATGAACACAAGTTTTCATGGACTGACTTCCTGAAACCCTTCCGAACTTCTAAGCCCGTAAACGTTATGGTTACGTTCGATCACATGTACTCACTGGCAACAATTCATTGGTAGATCATTTACAAATCATTCCGGGCCCATTAAGTGACATAATAGGACGTTTACATCGAGAACTTTCCTGAATAATCGTACCTACATGGAGCTAGCCTACCGCTCCAGCTGAACGCAGCATAAACATAGGACCCACAGGCAACGACAGGTGGCGGTTTCGCTTAGCGGTGCGAATATATTTGGGCCCTGCAGTACTAGGGTTAACTTCAAGCATTGGAGATAATATAACTTACGTTTGTCTGCACAACCACCGGTTATTAGTAGCAAATTTCTCAATAATGTCGTTGCATATTGAAGCAAGGAGCTTCTTCTCATCATCCAGTTGGGCCCTTCGTAAAATGGAACTGGCCTGTTGTAATAGAAATTCATTAAGCACACCTTAAGCATTATTTCACCTTTACACATGATCAAGACAAGGGTAAAAATAAAACATTACATTTAATCTCATAATGATACAATACAGGAATGCCACTCAGGCCTCTCAAAAAGTTCATTAACTTTGATAGAGCGTAACGCCACAGGATAAGTATGAATAAAATGTACATCAGCCTAACCTGCGTACATATCTATCTGTATATATATACATAATAGAAGGCCCGAAGCTCTGTTGGTGCAAGAAAAGGTGGGAAAACTCAGAAAAAAGATTGTGTGAAGCACTGACTTCGATTCGTGTCAACTAGATCTAGTAAAATTTGAGTCTGTGTTATAGAATTTTGCATTAGTTGAATAAAGAAAAAAATTCAAGGTTAGGGCCCACGTTTGTGTAAAAGGAATTCCACTGTATATAAATGGGGTTTATACATATAAGGTGGACCTATAGTAACTAGGCATAAGTCAACTCAGGCTAAGTGCATACCAAAGCATGCACTAAGGTGGTGGACAACCTGTCACCATAACTTTAGAGTAGTGTCCCTTTTAGATGGAGTTATTAAGGTTGTGTCCCTTAATTTTAACAATTGAGCACATGTGCACAGTGCTAATGCTTTCTGTATGCGTGTGTCCGTGAATCACTTGGAAATAGTGTTATGTTTCTGTACAAGTGTATTTTCAAAATATATTAAACTTTTATGGCCAGTTCCACCACCTCAAGCAGCCCAAAATTCACAATACACACTATTTTTCTTCATTCCGAAATCTGAAATCTTCGACAAAATGCCCGAAAGTCATGCTGGATAGGAAATCCCACATGGACCTTTTCCCGTAAAACGTATCATTGATAGCCAGACGCCACCTCAGTCACAGAGCCGACAAGAAAAGGACCAGAATGATTTTTCGTTGACAAAACCCCCCAAGCGGCGGGAATCAATTTTTTAAAAAGTGGAATTGTGAAAATTACAGAGCAGAAATCCGCTGAATGGCAGGAAAATTACAGACATTGATTTCAGTAATAGAACCTCTGACTACATTTTCCATTTGAATTTACAAAAGCACCAAAAAATAAGGTTACAAAATTAAAGAAGAAAGGGTGGCAGGTCTAAGGGGGAAGATTTTTAAAAATGTGACAAATGACAACTTACCAGTCTAAGGGCCATAATTCTCACTTCAGCCACCTTGTCCATACACAATTCAATAGCTAAAGGCACTATATGGTTGACTATTTCAATGCAATAAAAGAGATCACAGATAGGGATAAGTTGCCTGGAAAGGAAGCAAAACAATGACAAAAAACATAAGTGGCAGAATCATTGAGGCATTTGATGTATTCCCACTTAGATTTTTGCAAAATCCCATGTTTTGTTGCTTAGATGTTGGGTTTGACTAAAATGCTACATTTCTGCACAATCAAGTATAAATATCATCTGATGGTCTAAATTTACCAAATACTGACACTCCTGGAGACCTACATAACTTTTGCAAAATAAAACAAAGTAAACAAGTGTGAGCAAATCTCCAGCCACATTCATCCATGGTCAACCACAGTACAAAAAAGCACGCTTACTCTGCCAGTTCTTCTCTAAATCTCCAGTTTCTGGTGTTGTCTGTCTTCATGAAGTCCTGAACTCGGGATAAATACAGGAGACGTACCTCGGGACGAAGAATCTGGTGAAAATGTATACACATTAAAAATAAATTCCTCCAAAAGTTTTAGAGCTTTTCAAACAGAAATTATCAAAACATGATACAAAATAACATTCTTAATCAGATTTCATAGCAATGATGCTGACAATTCTATTAAATTTGGAAAGAAACGGTTAAGTCACAATGCAGTAGGTTTAAATGTTTGCCTTTAAAAATATGTTTTAGTTAGCTAGACACACACATAGCATTACAAACCTTGAAAATATCTGCTAGGTGCTTCAAAACTCCAATTCTTACTTCATCCAAATCCTTCAAGAAGCCTTCAAAAACAGGGACAAGATCTTTATGGGTGATCTCATCGCCAACAATCATGGCCAATTCATGCATGGAAAAAGCCAAAGTTCTCCGTACTTTCCACTATACAATGGGAGAAATTAAAAACCTACTTTAGAGCAATCTTTTCAAATGAAGAATATAAATATTAAACATTAATAACTGCCTTATTTTGTTTTTAAGAAGTATCCAATGAAAATGAATATATACTGAAATCAAATATTTTCAAAATAACAATATATAAGAGAAATTAAAGCAGAGGGATGGATGGACATGCAAATTTTCAGTGGACTAGTTTCAGGAAGCATGACAGTGATCTTTCTTGCATATAAAATAGACAGACTAATATTATGTTTCTTAAAATCAAATAATGGTCTTAAAGGAATATGAAGGTATGACTAGCAATAGTGAATGAAGACTGGTCAACCATAATCTGCAGGAAGAGAAAGAATGTCAATGTACCTGCATATCTTGAGCCAACGTCTCATACAATTGCTTAATGCACTGCCAGTTTTTCCTTCCAAGGGTATATGCCACTGCGGGCAAGTTGTATGCACAGTGTCGAGTGATATCACCATCTACTGTTTGTGCGCGTGACGGATCAACCATCCCAAGGTAATTCTCCAAAAGAAGTTGTGGCACAATATTCTGGGTGGGTGGAGAAACAACCAAGCAGATATAATTATTTTATCATACTTGAATTTAATTTACTGACTTGATCTATAAATATTAGAGTTTATCGTATTTTTAACTACAATGGAATTTAGATCTGAGGGAGTAAGGTCTCCAGTATATTGATCTAGATTGAGAAACATGCTGCAAATGAAAGGAGTCAAAACAACTCAAAAGATAAGAGCTACTTTATCTTGATGTCTAGAATGGGGGAAAAGTTATTACCTGTTGCTGAGCAAGCGTTGCATCATCCAAGCCCATCTCCATTAAGGACGGAATGTCATCCATAAAACTCATACTGCTTCCACTTAAATCTATACAGACACAAAACAGTAATAAATCTGTCACAAGTATTTCAAAACAGCATGGAATGTCCCTTGCATTTTTATTTTAAAAAGTTGAATTGTTCAACTGCTGCCTTTGGCTCAAATGCTTAATTCTAGAGGAAAAAAAAATATGGCATGAAAAAACCATAGAATGTTAGAAGTAATAGTTGTATGTGGGACATTATGAAAGAGCAAGTCCAAATGAGCCACATATATGTGGTGTATAATTTTACTGCCCTTGAACAAATGTTGAGTCATGAAAAGTACTTACGTAAGTAAAATGTTACAACAGAAAAATTACTTCTCGAAACTAAGGAGACAGTACATGGCAGTTCAGAGGAGAATTCTAATTACAAACCATAAACTGGACCAGCTACCACCATTGACACTTCAGTGTCTTAAGCTACAAGCTTAGCAAAATGATTACATGTTCTAAGTCTTATCCTTTTCAGTTAGTGAGTACACGTACTAACATTCAAATAAATAAACTTTCAAGTTTGTGCACATTTTTTTCACAAATAGAAACAAGAAAAAGTAAATCCAAGATAGCCATAAGAAGTCATTGAAGGAACTTTTTACTTTTATCTCTAGATCCTTAATTCAAGCTTGAACTGATCAGCAGTCACAGGGTAAACAAAGAAAGAAATATGTAAACATGGCATCTGAAACCATACTTTTAAGGAGTCTTTAGGGAAAATATAAAATAGAATACATAAGTCTCCTTACAAATAAGAATGGAATGCCTAGTCCAAAGGAAATGGAAATGAAAGAATTTCATATTGAATAATGTCCCACTTGTGAAAGTGTAAACTGCAATTAAAGACAAAAAAATTCGGTCCCTAGAATTCCATTATAGGTGGAACTGGGTCGCAAATTTTATGCAAAAATGAATTTCAAATTTTATCAACAATTTTTTTGCATACTTCATGGATTTTTTTTTCTTTCTCAAACATCCCAAGTATAACAAAATGTTCATGCCAGCCAAAAAGCTGGGATTTGACCTGTGAAATCTTTGTGTCCTCAGTCTTAAATATATTAAGTTTGTTGAAATAAAAGAAAATGGGTTATCTTGGATAATATACCTAATTTCTTCCCAATCAAAGAAAATTTTTGTCCTCCTAATCAAACTTGGATCTATGACAGTGAACTGAATGACTCTTTCAAAAGGAAAAGGTATGGCAGAATGAGGAAAATCTAAAAAGAAAAGAAAATTACTTAGAAATTTTAAACATGGGCTGATGCGTTTGAAAAAAAAAAACTGCTGTGTAAAGATTTGGGAATGTTTTAATTAAATAATTGACTAACATCCATAAGTAAAGAAAACTGAATTGAGATTGAATTTCTTTGAACAATTACATTACAGGGACATATGAATTGCAACACATTTAACATACCCTGAACAATGCCATCAACGACAGCTAGGTGCTGTTCTCCAAAATGTTGCCCAAGGACATGTGTGCTGCCAATGTTGGATACAGTTTCATCAGCTGCATCACTCACAGTACTGACACTTGCTGTATGTATCCGAACACCACTTCTTTCTACTTCTGATGTGATATTTGAGCAAATAAGTGAAGAACTGGTCCCAAAGTCCATTTGACTTAGAGAATCAGAAAGTGAAGAGGCAAGATCAGAAGAATCACTGGATATACTGACGTTCATTTCAGATGCATAGACTTTCTTTGAGTCTTCATCTTTGACTTTAGCCACAACATGAATATTGGTGGGCTTTCCATCAACAAGGTCGAAATCAATATTTACCTCTGGCAATGGGGAGCGCCAGTATTGAAAATTATTGAATGTATTATCCACATGGACATGCACTTTCTCTGAAGACCCATCAGCACCAGAATTGTGTGGGCTTGTGGCACTTGAATATTGGAAGTTATCCATAAAAACACTGTCAGAGCTTGAGATGGAATCGCGGCTGGATTCGTTCCTGGATGACACAACAACATCTGAAAGTTCTTTCTCAACAGTGGACTGATTATTACAAGTGTTATCACCCCTCTCCTTTGCACTAACCTCTTTACTTTCGGGATCTCCCCTAGTGATGGCACCACTATCACAGATTGTATTTGGAGCTAAAGTGGAAGCACTTAAATTTGTATTATTGCTAACATCTACTCTTGGATTCAAGTCTGGGCAGTCTCCACCCCCTTGTGCCCGTTGTATATTTGAAGCCTCATCTGTTAATGATTCTGCTCGTAATTCCTCAAAGGATTTATCTTGAAAGACTAATATTCCAGACTCTGGCACATCCCCATCTCTTCCCTCTTCATCAGGGCTCTCCAAATCCATGGCCTCATCCACGCAATCACTGAGAAGACTACTGGAATTTTCAGAATTTGTTATTCCAGATGGTGTATCTGTATTAGATTCTGAGGAGCCGCAAGGCGTATCTAAGGACTTAAGCTGGAGAATTCCTTGTAAATTTCTCTCATCAGATGTGCTCTGATTACTGCAATTATCCGAGGATTCAATGGGAAAACTGAAACAAAAACAAAACAAAATATAGTGTACACAATCAAGGCTAATAAAGCATATGAGGCGTTCAAAATTTCTTCAAGACATGAATCTCAAGACAAAGTGTTATTTCCAGAAGCCCCTCTTATTCCATCAGTAAGGGCCTTACAGTTCAATCAGTCATGAACAATGCATTTGAATCCAGGAACAGAAGAAAGTACTGCTGGATTTCATTTTCAGGACCATAAAGTTCAAAAATTGGGATAGCATATTGTCCTGAACTTTTTGACACATAAATCTGTTTAAGTCACGTAGGTCTAAGCCCGCAGATGTTGCGGTAAGCTCGATCTGTCGCCAGTGAAGCCTGTAGTATCGACCTCTACCCCTTAGTTTTCCGCGACAGATGTGACAAGCGCCATGAAATGCTTCATTTACTATTGCCTAACACATGACAAGTATCAGTAGTTGCCTGGATGGAATAGATTATTTTATAGGATTTTTTTTCACAAGGTAGTACAAATCGAGCTGTATTACTTACTGAGCCGTCCACTTACAAATCCTGTGTATGTTTTTGTTTTTTGCACCGTACAATCATGGCAGGTCGTCTTCAAGATAGTTGAGGTTTTTTATAGATCTAATAATAAATTTATAACACCCAAAGATTTTTGAATAAAATGCTTTATTTTGATGAATCACATGATAGTATGTAAGCAAAAAAAAATTTCTGCAGATGCTAAAATGACATTTTTTCACAATTTTTTTCCCCAAAAGGTTTTAAGATATGATTTTTATTTTAATTAAAAATATGTCCCTTGTCACGTCAGCTGTATAAGTGTCATTGGTATATTTTGAAATATCTTTTCTTTTTCTTTTTTGTGCTTTTTTAAAATTGCCCCCAAATGCCCAGACTCTGATGGTTGTAAATCTAAAAACAGCTCAGACCTAAGTGAGTTAATGGTCCTAAAACAAGAAACATCCTTGCTCATGTGGTTTGTAGAATTAACTTCAGAAAAAGGTTAAGTAGAGGATAACCGGGTTCTATATATTACCAAATTGTTGCTTTCACACACCTCTACTGTAGAAATGAACTTTTGGGAATCTATATATTACACAATTGT
>JBBPDF010258506.1:0-11984 GCA_037974715.1 Lomanotus vermiformis | reverse complement strand
GTGTGTGTATGTGTGTGCGTCATGTTGGGTTATATCAATGTGACACTCAGTATGTATATGTGTGTATGTCATCTTTTATTGTATGTGTAAGTGTGTGTGTGTGTGTGTGTGTGTGTGTGAGAGAGAGAGAGAGTGTGTGTATGTGTATGTGTGTTACTAATTGAGTTTGTGAGAAATACGAAAAAACACTCTAAATACTCTAAAAATCAATTCCATGTCAATTTCAGAAAAAAAAATACATTAACTGACGAAAAACACTCTTTTAAACAAACTCAAGGCCCACAACAGTATTTTTGAAAGGACTATATAAATTGGTAAATATAGAGTGATCAAACTTGTACTGACCGCCTTTGGTCCATTTTTTCCACTCCCTTCACACTATCTATTTTCTACATGATGGATTCGATCTCAAGTCAAAGTCCTGCTTTTGAGACCTACATACAACCAACGATGAAAAATGTCTTAAACGACGATTGGCGTCTCAACCATACTCTTCACATTATCCTAGCCTATGTTTTTGCTATCAGCGGATGGGTGGTGTCCTGTTGTGGAATCATAACGAACATCTTCAACGTTAAAACTTTCATCGCCGGGGGAATAGCAGATGGCGTTACAACGCTTTTCTTGTCTCTTTCCATCTCAGATCTGGCCTACGTCATATTGACAGTTATCAGAAACGCCTGGGTAGTCATGTATGTTTACGAATTAGACAATGACGTATGGTATTTTCATTCAGATCCATCAATGATACAATTTTTCAGCGACAATTGTGCCTTCGTCATGTACGCAATTTCTACTTTCACGTGCAGTTTCCTGGCCGTAGCTCGATGCATGTGCGTTGCCAAGCCTCTTCACTTCAAAAACATATTCACCAAATCGAGATGTTTGAAAGCTTTGATCCCTCTGTACCTATTTCCGATAGCCTGCCAGACGGCCGTTTTTGTCAACATGGGCGTTGCAGAAGAGTTTGATCAGGCCTTGAACGAATCAAGGTCAACTTTGTGGCTCTCTAGCGACCGCGAGAGGGTCAAAGACATCGCGAGACTCATTTTGGGGACTACTCTCCCTTTGGTGACCCAGGTGATCTTTGTGGTGTGCGTGTTCATCATGATAGTCAAGCTCAAAGAATCGGCCCAATTTCGAGCTGTTCAAATGACAACTACTACTGGCAACAAAGGGGAGAGCTCTGCCAGCCTGACTCCCAAAGATCGTCAGGTTGTGAAACAGGTGGTGCTCATATCGATTATCTTCATGGTCACCAACACGCCCAAGATTTTTTACACGCTCTATATGCAGGTGGATCCCCGCTTTGACAAAGGCCAAGCTCATGAAAATTTCTATCTTTTAATGGATGATATGAAAGTTGCACAAAATGCAGGTTTGAAGATGTACATGCTAGAACAATCACCGAACTTTTCTGAATCCATGGAAATGCTTGTGTGGGATGTCTACTGTCTTCCTTCCTTTTTGTTTCTCCCGATGACTCATTACTTAATGAAGACATCAACAGAGAAACAAATCAAATGACAACCGATGAAAATAAATGAGAAAATTCCAATTCTGCGGACAACATCGCATTGCTCTCTTACACAAGAAAACAAATAAAAAAATTGTCATATCACATCATATTTTAGAGGCTTATTAGGTACTTTAACCTTTAAATGCCCCTTTCTAAAAAGTAACAGAAAGACGAAAAACATAATTATTCACGGAAGGAAAGATTACATATGTAGTTAATTATCAAACACGTACATAAGATCATGGAGTTCCCTGTCTACTGCATTTTAAAAAGCATTTAGATTTTTAGAATCTTTAGTCTTAAAATGTAATTAGTTCCAAGTAGCCCCTGTTCTTGAGATACGTGAATTATGCCTTAAAGTTGAAGAAGTTCTCGAGACATATATTTTAGATTGATCCCCTCGAGTGAAAGATACATGGGAATAGCTGAAAAAAGTTCTGTAATCAATATCATCAATTAAATATCTTATATAACTGAATGAAATCCCCCTACTTTTTCTGGCAATTTAAGATACAACAACCTTTCAACATAGGACAAATCATTTAGTTCAGATAATAATTTAGTCGCACGTCTTTGAACATTTTCCAAAAATAACGGCTTTAAAATATTAATTCTTGAAATCTTTTAAAACTTATAGTAACATAAATGAGATGATATTAAAGAAAACTTGACAAAACCATAAATAATAATGTACCAACAAAGCTTACTTCAACCCAATTTCAACAGCCTTGCTTCAGCAGACGAACTGAACAATTAGCACGCAAAAGGAAGAAATGGCTTCATGAAATGCCAAACTGCAACTCTGAACTAATTAAAAACAAATATAAAGAAATGAAAAGTAAAAATCAACAGGCATTCAATCCAGCCCATGCTGAATATGTAAACAAAATAACAAATAATGACACCAAGAATAAACAACGCTTTAGGCCTATATAAGAAGTGAAAAAGTGGGTATTTCAGTGCTAAAAAAGGTAAAACTGTAATTCAAGACCCAAAAGTAAAGCAGACCTTTTGAACAACCATTTCTCCTCTGTTTTTTCCTATCCCATACCCAAATATAGAAATGTAATGTCGTTTCCAAAACCAAAAATTAACCCAGAATGACTCCAATAACTATCACTTAAAATGGAGTGCCTATATTACTGCTTAATATAAATGAACATAAAACTACTGATCCAAATAAAATTCCGTGTTTAATATTGAAACTATGCACGCTTGAATTAGTTGAGGTGTATGTCCTTTTATTCCACACTTTACTAATTCAGGGTACAGTGCCAAATGATTGGAAAAATGAAAATCTTTTTCCACTTTTTCAAAAAGGAGACAGATGTAAACCAGAACATTGTTGACCTGTTCCCATAACATCAGTATCCTTTATACTTCTAGGACACACCATACATAGTAGCATAATGGATAATTTAGAAAAAGGGTATTGTTAGAGATACATTACTACATGTACGTGTATGTGATAAGACTAAATGTTAAAAATAGTCCTACAGAAATACAAAAAGGACTTCTATTACCAAGTACAACCTCACCACTTCTGATAGTCATTGAACACCTATAATTTACTAGGATTACTATTCACACACTGTAATAATTTTTCCATTGGAACCAACCCTCCTAAAGATTTAAATATGGTGTACTTAGATATAATTAAGTAAAGTATGCAGTACATGTGGACCTACTCACATTACCACTAGAATACTAGTTAGTGAATTATGGTACACGTAATAATCTTATGCTGCAGTTGCACAACTACCACCGAAGCACTTTAGATACAATTAATTTTACTAGACATCATAACATACAATACCATCCCAAACATCCGACACTTTCACATAGACTCACATCCACATGTAGATACCCCACAATCATAAACAGACACTATAGACATTCTCGTTCTCCCAGTACATATGTTAACACCTAACGCCAGGAGCTTCGTTAAACTGACCCTTTTCCTCCAATACGCCTATATTTTCTAAGTCAATGTGTTTACAGTCCCCTAACACTAACACTAATGGCAACGATGGTGCCAATCACTAGATGAGCATACGGTCTCCTAACGCCAAGCACTAAGATGTCGTACGGCCCCCTAACGTCAAGCACTAGTGGGGCGTACGGCCCCCTAACAGCAGCCTTAGAAAAATCTGATATACTTAACAGCCTCCCACATGGATTGCGAAACTCAACTAATAGATGTAATGATTTTAGAAATTGCTTAAATAGGAGAGGACAAATATACGCAGTACTCCTACATGTCTCTAAAGCTTTCGATATAGTAGACCACCATGGACTGTACACAAAACTTGAACATTATCAAATACAAGACACATTACAAGGTAAGACCAACGCTTTATTTATAAGCTGAACTCAAAATGTCATTGTAGAAGGAGTTGAGTCAAACCTCAAACCTGTGCTGTCTGGACTACCACAGGGTACAATATAAGGTCAACTTGTATTTTTAATGTACATAAAAGGCATTGATCAAAAACAACTGCACCAAAATGAGATTATATTTTTTTTATTATGCAGATGATAACATGTTGTACAGGGAGATAAGAACATTTATGGTTATAAAATACTACAGAATGATCCTAACTCAATCCAACAATGGGAAAAAGACTGGAAAAGGGAATTTCGCCCAGAAAATTGGCAAGACCTTAAAAAATAATATAAAATGAAGCTTACAGAATCAAAATATTACCTACATAACCAAACATTTAAAATTACAAATAGGGCAAAATAATTAGGTCTTATCATAGATAATAACCTACACAATCAAACAATTAAAATTACAAATAGGGCAAAATAATTAGGTCTTATCATAGATAATAACCTACACAATAATCAAACAATCAAAATTACAAATAGGGCAGAATAATTAGGTCTTATCATAGATAATAACCTACACAATCTAACAACTAAAATTACAAATAGGGCAAAATAATTAGGTCTTATCATAGATAATAACCTACACAATAATCAAACAACTAAAATTACAAATAGGGCAAAATACTTAGGTCTTATCATAGATAATAACCTACAGTGGAAAGACCAAACCGTGCAATACGTAAGAAAGCGAATGGCCTACTCGCATTCCTAAAACATAATGTCAATGACAGCTCTCAACATGTTAAAGATACGTGCTACAAACATCAGTAAAACCAGTCCTAGATTACGGAGGGTGTGTATGGAATCCACATTACCAAAGCTAAAAAGATGATTTAGAAAAATGCAAAAAAACATGCAAGCAGATTTGTAACCAAGAACTATAACTACGCATCAGGTAACACAAAAATAAAGATGGACAAATTGCAGTGGACACCTCTTAAATAACAAAGAGCTAGAAATAAGGTAATTATTCCTATACAAAGCAATTAATAACCAAGCAATATTATTTGAAACATTTCAAATGAAAAATAATCTTATCAGATCTGGTGTTCAAACATTTACATAGCGCTTTTCCAGAGTAGATAGTCATTAGTATTCATAATTGTATTCATATTTGTATTCCCTAGTGCTTTTAGATTATGGAATAAACTGCCAGTCTGTGTAAAGTACAGTAAAGATACAGAAGATTTTAAAGAAAATCTTACAGATATTACATTAACGTATAAATACTGTTTTTTATCGGCGCGTTGACAAAAATACTGGGTTGACTGAGTCTGTCAGCTTATATGAAGAAGAAGAATGAGAGGAAGAAGATATGAAGACCTTCTGCTAAGTTGGAATTTAGTCGACGGAGAAGGAGGCTTGAAATAAAACTTTAAAATCAGGATACAGAAAGCACACCAAGGCATAAAGGGGAAGCTCAAGCTCGGATTTTTCAACCCAAATGTTGAAATCCTTCCTCCTATAGCAAAATAAAATGCGAAACATAACAAAAACCAGGTAAAGTGGGATTAAATGATTTAAAAGCAATATTAACAACGGGTTCATTGAGACTAATAATAAAAAAATTGGTATATTTTATCCCAAACACTTTATCAGATTCGAACTTTTGCGAAACAAGTTGACAAGTAGATAGTAGTAATATATAAATTTAACTAAATTTATGAAAATTGCGATGGCTCGGTCTTATTATAGAAAAAAAACCCAACAGCACCCCAAGGAAAAGCCTGATCTGGAATCCCCACGGTAAGAGATCAGAGTAAGAGCTAATACAACATGGACGTGAGAGATCTGGAGATAGTTTATTAACATTAATGGCGAGGAAAAGACATACTTGGCATTTGACAAAATCGATGATGTATGCTTCAAAAAGACTTGACACGGAACAGATGAAAAAGAAGATGTCATATCATAATTTCATACATCTGATTGGAAGACTGTCTGTAGTGTGTCTGAGCAAAATGTGAAGAAAAAAGCAATGAAAAATAACAAACTGAAAAAGAAGAGACCAATCCAAAACAAACAAACAAGCACACTCACACACAAAACAAAATAAAGGAACAAAAATTTGTTCAAATTTGTCTTTATTACACGTAACTCATAAAATGCAAGTTATCTATTGCTGCTACTGTGGTAGAGATGTACTAAATAACGTAATAACAATGACTGCCCTCAACATGTTACAGATACGTGTTGCAAAACATTAGCAAAACCAGCCCTAAATTACGGAGGATCTACATTATCAAAAAAAAAACAACAAAAAACAACAAAAAAAAAAAAACAAAAAAAAAAAAAGATACCAAAAATGCAGGCAGATTCGTAAACAACTACTATCCGTTAGGTCGCACAAAAATAAAATGAACAAATTGCGGTGGATACTTCTCAAAGAACAAAGAGCTTGAAATAAAATAACCATCCTCTACACGGCAATTAGTAATCAAGCAATATTACCAGTTGAAACTTTTCAAATGAAAAATAATCATACCAGATCTATTCTGGTGCGCCAACATTTCAGGAAGTATAAAAAGTACCGTGACGGGAATATGTGCTAGCCGCTATGGTCGTAAGTAATATAGTGTACTTATACACCAAAGAGAGGTCTTCAGTCATTAGACTGCTAGTATTTACATGTTAATATTTTATATTTATGCTTCTGTCTACAATCATCTGTATTTTACTACCCTTTACACTGACTGGCAGTTAATTCCATTATTTAAAAGTACTAGGAAAGTATAACTTTAAATGACTATCTACACTCGAAGATGGCAATGTAAATGTTGGAGCACCAGATTTCATAGGTTTATTTTTCATTTGGAATTCTTCCAGTGGTAATACTGCTTGATCATTGATTTACCATTTTTCTAGCTCTTTGTTCTTTAAGGAGTGTCCACTAAAATTTGTTCAAGTTTGTTTTTGTACTACCTCATGAATAGTTATAGTTGTTGGTTACGAGTCTGTTTGCTTTTGTTATTTTTTTCTATACTATCTATTTAGAGTTGATAATGTAGATCCCATACACACTCTCTGTTATATAACACTAGTTTTACGAATGTTTTCCATCCTTTTTTCTTTAGCATGTTGAGGGCAATCTTTGATGGTACATTTTAGGAATGCTGGAAGGCCATTCGCTTTCCTAAACATTTCATGGTCATGGTCTTCCCACTGCAATTTATTATCAATGATAACGTCTGGGTAGTTTGCACTATTTGAAGTTTTTAATGTTTGCTTGTTTAGGTAATACTTTGATTCTGTAAGTTTCTTTTTATATGATATTATAAGGACTTGGCCTTTCTTTTTGTGAAATTCAATTTTCCAGTCTTTTCCCAATGATTGAGTTAGTTAAGATCATGTAGTATTGTATTTTACAATCTTCTTCTTCTTCTTCAAGTACCATGTCTGATATAGTGACATCTGTGATCATGGCACGCCATTATGTCTATCCTCAGACAATCTCATAAAGCTCGTATTATTTTTATTACTCTTTACGATTACTTCTATTGGTATATTGTCTAGACCTGTTGCTTTACCAAATTTCATTTCCTACTGTAAGATTGGTGGACAATCTACGTCCTTCTTTATAACCGGTTTTTGCCACTTTTATCTTCTTCTACACATTCTGCCCACCTATTCAAGCCATCTTGTTTGTCCACTTAGTATATTGCCTTGTCTTGATTTGATACATCCTGAACTAGAACATACTTTCTATCCACTAACTTCTCCAATTTTGGTATGCATATAGTTACTATCTTTATTTTTGCTTAATTTCTGTTTCTAGGCACTGATCATTTATCCATATTTCTCTTGCTTTATTGCAATTTCATTTTATTTCTCTGTTCAGTATTTTATATGTTTCTATATCTGGTTTTGCTTGTCTTCTCTTTTTCATTAATTCTGAAATGTTATTTGTCTCCCACTTCTTATGCTTTTTTAAAGCTTTTTCTAGGGATATTTTCAGTCATAGCTCGACGGTTTATCATCGAGAGCACGACTTAATACGAGACTGCCATAAGCCCATATTGGGCACGAGCAGGAATTAACTCTTTGACTACAACAAGCCCATATATCAGGATGAGCATGTACGTTAATGTACGTTAATGTACGGTAATCTCAAATCTATTTTTGACACTAAGTGTAAAATTATTCTTAGTTTGCTGACCTGTTCCTAAAAGATTTACTTCAAATTTGGTTTGTTGGGTTGTCTTCAGCTTTTTTAGTGTTATCTGTATTGTTCAAACTGCTGGCACATTGTCATTGTGACAATCTGCTCCTGGCATAGTTTCTCTTTTCACAAAATTTCTAAATCGCTTTTGAACTAAATGAAGTCTATTTGATTTCTGATTCTGTCTCCTCGGCTAATCCATGTGTATCTTCTTTATTTTCTCTACACCAGTCGATGAGTCGACTTCCACTTTCATTTCTTATGCCTAGACCCCATGAGCCAACAATGTCAACTATGTCTTCCACTCGTTTATCTCCAACCTTAGCATTGAAATCTCCCATGACTATTTTCATATCTTGTGATTTAAATTGGCCCATAACTCTATCAAGATCTTCATCAATGTTATCTATTTCTTCTTCTGTGTTCTCTGAAGTTGGTGCACACACTTGAGTAATGCCTGTGTCAAAAGGTTTACCTTTCAGTTTTACTATCATGATCCTATCTGAAATACCCAAACAAGCGTTAATACTATTTGATGTTTTCCTATCGAACAAAATGCCTACTCCTCTTTCATGAGTCTTTTCCACAAGAGTAAATCATAGTTTTATCTCCTGTTTTTATTATATTTTTGCCTATCCACTTAAGATTTGCGAAGCCGAATACATTTACTGACATACTATTTTAAATAATTGATATATTTTATTTTTCTGTACAACAGGCTATTGTCTAAAAATAATCTCTTTTTGATGCCTTGGGTGGGTTTTTGATCAATTATTAATGAATATCAAAAATAATGTCTGCCTAATACTGTACCCAGCGATACTCCTTACCACATAGGTTTGAGACACGACTCGACTCTTTCCACGATGACTTTTTAGTTCTGCCTATCAGGAATGCACCAGTCCAATCTAGAAATGTGTCTTTTATTCTATATATTTTTAGATTTGTTGATAGTCCATGTTGGTCTACTTTATCGAAAGCTTTCTAAAGTGAATTCTTACAGTAGTGTGTCTATCTGTCTTGTCCTATTTAAGTAATGGCTGAAGTCTTTCGAATTTCTTTTTTTTCCATTGTCACGACTTGAAGGTGGAACAAAGGTTTGAAGAACTAGCCCTAACATAGGTATGGGTAATTCCTATATAATTGCTACTGTCACCTTAGTCGCGGGTTCAATAAGAAAATAAGTCTACAACTCACTGATTTTTAAAGTTGAATAAAAACTTTAATGATAATGGATACATGATACAAATATAATAAAATATCCCAATTCTTTGACTAGACTGAACGACTGACTATACGACTGACAAACTGACTGCTCTCTGACTGCACTGACCACCCTCACAATCTCCGCAACATCTTATATAGGTAAACAGTGCATCGAGAATATTCTCCCTCTTTCACCAGTGTTCCACACCATCTAAAAATAAATAACACTGCCTCTAGAATATACTCACTCTTTCCATATTCTAGAAGGATCATAACAAAAGTAGGTTGAGTAAGCATCAGTCTTCATATACCAAGCAAGACACACTGACCCTGTGTACACACACACACACACACACACACACACATACACACACACGCACGCACATCGCTCACAATTCGAACACAATCGGCATACACAAAGTACATTTTACCAACAGTGTAAACAAGGCTGTTACCCACTACAATGTGGATAGCAATACAATGATACAAGTCAGGTGTTACATACATGTCGGATGTTATTAAATATATTAGGGTGTGTGATGTGTTCTAGAAGTTTCCAAGACACTGATGGCATAAATACAGGTCTGAAAAACTTCTGGCTTACACGTTTCTCTTTTAAAAAAAAATTAAACAATATCTTGGGTTTTCCAATCATTTGGCCCGTTACATTGGTTGAGTGAAATCTGGAATAGAAAACCACATACGTTAATTAATTTTAATAAAATGGTTTCAATATTGTGCCTGGAATTCTATCTGCACCGGTAGTTTTATTTTCTTTCATATTTAGTACTAAATTCAGCACTTCATTTTCAGTGATAGTTATTGGACTTATTTTTGGGGATCGTATTTAAAAAAGCAAAAACCAGAGGAGAATTGTTTATTTGAAAAGTCTGCTTTAATTTTGTGTCCGGAAATACAGTGTTATTGTTTTTAAGGCCTGAAATTCCATATTTCTCTTGATTTTTATTTCTTATACAGGCCCAAGGCTTTTTATTGTTGATGTAATTAAATATATTTATCAAATTTTGTACGTATCCAGAATGGGCTGATCTACATGTCTGTTGAGTTTGCCTTTTTATTTCTATATACTTGTTTCTAATTCTTTCACAGTTTCAGATTTTCGTTTTATGAAACCATGAAAACATTTCTTCATTTTGCGCGCTAAATAGTCAGTTTGTCTGTTGAACCAAGGTTGTTGAAATTGGGTTGAATTTAGTTTTGTTGGTACATTTTATTTATGATTTTTGTTAAGTTTTCTTTAATATTATCCGACAACTCATTTATGTCACTGTTTCAAATGTAAGATTGTTCTACATTTAATTTTCGTCCCGTCTGGATTTAGTTTTGCTTTAATTAGTACTGCATCATGGTCACTTATGCTTGGGATTATATTGATATTTTCTATTAAACCAGGGTTGTTTGTTATGAACATAATAACTAATATATTACTATTCCTTGTGCTAGTTTTATCAATTTGTTTCAATACTAGTTCATGTATGGTGTCTAAGAATTTGAAATATATAACCATTGAATATTATTCTTTTAAGGACAGGAGCAATAGAAATTATTCCAGAACCCACATTCACACCCACACTTCATAACAATAGAAAGGATAACTGTACAATGTGCCAACGAAAGGGTAAAAAAAAAAATCAAAATTGTATCATATGCGCCAAGTGTCAGTACTGGATTCATCAAGGGTGCACTAGAAAAAAATCGATGGTTCTTAACGGATTGCCCAATAATAGTGTATCTTGAATCTGCTGTGAGTGTAGTTGACCAATTTCTAGTTCAACATTTTTAAAACAAATACACATTTGCATGCACAAACACACACAGACAAACACACACGCTCAGACACGGGCCCTTCAGAGGGGTGTAGCCCTTAATAGGACTAATTGAAGTGGGAATTTTGTGTGTTATATTAAAAAAAACAACAACAAAGAATTACAGTGGAATATTCTTCATGACTATACATTGTGGCTTCAGATTCATAAAGGAAAATTGGCAAGATGGACACATTTCGATTATGACTTCGTGAGATTATGAATATTATTGTAAGCTTAAATTTTGCTATGAACAATAGTGCGAGCTAGAAATTGTTTAATAAATTATGATACTGAGTGAGTGTCAAGGCTGTGATGTAATTGAATAGTCTAACAGTTATATGTTGTTGTTCTCTTTTTCACCTTTTCATGTACTGCCTGTACAGGAAAAATAAAATTTGTGGACATCTCTCCATCTGTGGTGTTGCCAATGTTGACTCTTCCTGATAATCTTTTTTTTTATCTGTATTGTACAAACTACTGGCACATGGTCACTGTTACAATCTGCTCCTGGCATTGTTTTTGTTGAGTGCAAAGAATTTCTAAATCGCTTTTGAACTAATATGAAGTCTATTTGATTTCCAATTTGGTTACTTGGACCAGTGTCTAAGTATATGACTTGGGGTCTTTCGACTATAATTGGCAGGAATTGAATGGTTACTCGATGAATATTTGGTAAATGCTTGCCAAAGAGTAACAATATACAACGTCTGGTAGCAGATAAAATCGGTTTTATGCACGCTGCTTGGACTTATGGGAGACAATCAAATCATATCAAAAGTAATTGCGTCATTGGTTAAAACCTTTAAACGCCCAATTAAAATTAAATTAAACCAATGCAAAATTATGCAAATAGTAAAATGACTGAAATAATTATACT
>JBBPDF010256295.1:0-11996 GCA_037974715.1 Lomanotus vermiformis | reverse complement strand
TACACCGCTAGCATGCAAGAGGAATGTACATAATATTTCTATTCTTTTTAAAACACAGAATCCTGAGATCAATCATTTGCACGTCACTCTTAGCCTAAAACCAAATGAACAACTCATCCTTCTTTCTCCAGGCTTTCCATACTAGTCCTGCATCTATTGGAATAAGTCAATGACAATTGCAAGATTTGTTCCTTCCTATACTAGACTGGAATGAAAAACTGAGAAAAAGCATCTTTTGCAATGAAACTTGGTGAAAAAGAACGACTTCAGCCTTTGCATTTTCTTGTGAAATGAAGTGCAATCGAGAAAAAAAAATTGCTTTGCATCCCATTGCCTTGTGCAATATTGCTGTGGAAAAATGTGTGTGAAATTTGGTTCAATTGGATAATCTGTCTTTACAAATATATACATTTACATTTACAGTTCAAAATGGCCCATCTGCACTCTGATCTTCCTCATCATCAAGTGAGTTTAAGTTTCAGTCATGCAGCTCAGTGTCTTACACTACAGATTTGCCTAATACACTATTTCATGTTGCACTCCAGTGCAGACTGACTATTAAAAGTAATAAAAGACAAATTAAATCCTGATTCTGAATACAGCTAGGTGCAATCATTTGTACATTTAACTCACTGAAACCTGGCCTCTGTGCTACTACTGTAACACAAGTTACAGTCATTTAAAACAAAAAAATTCTAACTCTACATACACAACGCTAAATCTAAATCATAATCACAAAACTCCACCACCAGTTGGAACATGCACTGGTTTGAATCAGCTCTTGGATTTTGAAATGGCTCAGCTAGATTTCCTATCATTATGATCATCACATTGAAAAAAGTTATTCAAATGCAGTTCTTCCTCATGATTCATAAAAAAATTCAGTTTACCAAGCTTTACAACGTGATACTTGATAATGATGTCAACTGAAAAAGTGGTTTTTATTAACATGAGATGTAAAAAATTGGACACAGTAACAGAACAAGCATTGGCTTCCCTGGCCTTGGCACTAATTTCAAATGATCAGACTTTCTCAGAGATCAGCCAGTTGTATTTGATCCATTTATGCTTTTGATCATTTGAGGATTGTTTTGATGTGTGGCTGTCCTCATGCCCAAGATTCTAAAAAGATTGATTAAATGAAATTATATTGGAAATATTCACTTGTGCTTGTCATTCAGTGAGGTATTCTTATTCTCATTCTCATACACAAAATACAGTCTTAATGAATATTATATATAAAAAGGTCAACGATGTAGGAAACAGAGGCAAACTGCTGCATTAGGATTAAAGAAATGAGTGAACAGGCCATGCATACAAAAAGAAATTATTTAGAGAAGGAAAGAGCATATATATATATATATGCCATCATGAGCATCTCAAATAAAGACCATACAACATAGAGATCCTTGCAATTTTTTTCCATCTATAAAGAACACATAATGAAAATGCTTTCCTTGATGATTTTTGAAAAAAAATACATTGCCACTTTGATCGCTGCATACTTCTGGGATTTAAATGAAATGCAGACATAATGCCTAATATTGGTAAACAACACAAACCAAACAACAAGAATAAAAACAATAACAAAACAACAAAGTAAAATAATTTTAAAAAAAATACTCTTGAATTAATCTTGAATGCAACATCCTTCTCTATTCAAAATTTACAACTTGACAATTATACTTAATATAAGCTCTAATCTTTATCTTTCCTTCGCTATAATCCATGGGTCCGCTTTTATTACTCCTACTTCCAGATTTAAAATTGCAGATAAATAATAATATGCATGTTTATGAGTATATATACTATATGCAAGCATTATAGCATTCACAGTGTAATTCTTCATCAAGTATAATTACCACACTATGTATCCATGTTGTAATACGATTATATGGTGAAATGGCATATTGTCCATCTAAATTTCCTTGAAAGGATAAGAAAGTTTATCTTAACATGGACAATTTATTTAAACCTCCATAAATTGTGCCAGGAGTTAAAGGGATCCTTTGCTGAGAAGAAGTGACTACTTACATGAATGACAAAAATGTTAGTGTTTACCAAAGGCTCAATCAAAATTTGTGCCCAGGAAGAAATTTGAAAGAAAAATAAACCTTAAATATAAATGTTTTCACACTACCTCAAAAGTTCTCATGCAGCCTATGTCTACTATCATCTAGCAAATAAAACATTGTACAAAGCATTTCGATGGAAGAAGTAACCATAGAACTAGTAATGCACAGGCCTATTTACTTCTGACTGACTGCCTTGGTGACACAGTTGTATGTAATCTAATCTCCTAACTTTGAGTACTCTAATACACTAGTGGATTTTTCTTCCACTAGGTGAGAATTTCCCACAACTTTCAATCTTCTGAAAACTTCAACCTAAAATTTCTAAGAGATTTGTGAATTCCCAAATTTTCGGGTCACCCTGTTTACATTTCACTGATTGACGACGAAAATTTACCTCTTCCACCAGAAGTAAAGACATCAACACCAGCAAATGCTTAACATTATCATGAAAGAACAATTCAAAAGAATATCATGAGGCCTGGTAAGCTGAATTAATTACAATATGTAAAAATAAATCTCTACAGACCTCTCTTTTACTTTTTTTAGACTTTTACTCAACATTATAAAATAGATTCTGAATGACCCCCTAAGGGAAGAAAATCTAAACTTTTTTAGAAAAGTATAAAATCATACTGGAGTGAAAAAAAAACAAACATTTTCCCTCCTGCAAATTTGTCAACTTCTTTTCTAGCTAGAATCATTGCATTGAGAAAAGTTACGCTGAAGATAAGTGGTAATTAAGAAAAAAAGATAAAGAAAAATCAAACTTTAGAAAAGTTTATTCATAATTCATATATATCATACATTTACCTTTATTTTAGGGATATTGCAATAAAATATATTAATTACTGAAATTAAAAGGTGCCTTAAACACAATCATGCTTGACATCTAACAAACAAGAAGCTAAACAAAACAAAATCAATTTGCTAATCACTTTAAATTATAATGCCCTTTAAGGGACCTAGTTCCAGAGATTATGACAGGACATGCTGCAAGGGTTTATGATTACATGAAATCAGGAGAAATGAATAGAAAAAGAAACTTTTGACAAAATTATAATACAGTCGATGCTGGCCAAGTGCACGGTGGTTGGGAGTAAGCTTGAGCATGCACTTGTCTGAAGCATGCAATTAGGTAGAGAGCGACTGGTCAATGACCACTATTTAAAAGTAGTAGAGAAGTGTCCTCTTGAATGGAGTTAATTCCCTTAATTTTAACTCTCACGCCAATGGACACATCATTACATAATTACTTGCTGGGTTTTCTTGTTTATTTTTAGCAGACAATTATACATCTAATATTCATATATGACAGACTACATGCATGACAGACTACATTTTTTAGGCATCTTAACCTAAGGCTACCACTAGGCCCCGCCCAGTCTCACGCCATGCTTGTAAGTCAGTCAAAGAAAAAAAAAGTTGACCAGCCATACAAATACAGAGAGTGAAACTTTACCTGCTTTTGCCTTGGCTTTACCACACATTGTGAGTCAATAAGAAGTGATTGCGTGAAAGATGGCCATCTGGGCACTACATTGACTGACAGGGACTTACATTATTGTCCAACAATGACATAAGTTGTTGTTAGGAAGACTAGATCATTACTAGATGGATCAAGGAAGTCTATTATCATTTTGATTTTAGTGAACTGGTGTGAATTGTGAAATATGTGTGCTCCTCACGTCTCTTTTTTCAAATTGGCTTATTAGCTCAGGTGTGGTTTCGCGCGGCCAGTGCTGCTTATCGTATTGTGACAGGCGTGCCATGTCTTTACAAGGCCTATTATTGCAACTTTTGGGGAAATCAGTGTGCACTTGTCCAAAGTGAAGCCTAGCCACCATGCACTTTATGATAGGGTTTTATATACTGAAAATTAAGTCAGAGCAGAAAAGGATGCACTTACATGAAGTCTGCACTGTAATAATAATAATAATAATAATAACAATAACAATAATGGCCGTGCTTATTCCAAATCGGTGTTGGTACTAACAGCCTGTACTGATAGTGATACCACATGTAGGCTTAATAATAGTATGATGGCCCAAAACACCGGTTGGGAATAGACACTTCGAAAAAAAAAAAAAAAAACCCAAACGCAACCAAATGAACAAAAGCAGCTAAAAATAAAATAAGAAAACCCAAAGTAAAACAAAATGTTCTCATATTTAATGGATCAAAACAATAAGGCTGAAACTTGCACAAAGAAAAAAAAAGGTAGAAAGGGAGGGGAGGGCAGAGCTAAAAGTAAAAAAAAGATATTGATCATCTAAAGTGATCTCACATTACTTCTTTCAAAGACAAAAGATATTGATCATCTAGAGTGATCTCTCTATTAAATTACTTCTTTCAAAGACAAACACGATAAGGGGAGAAAAAAAGCAAATAGCATAATTCATTTCACAATCGCTCAGCACCCAGACTACATAAATAAAAAAAAACAAAAAACAAAAACACACAACCCAAAAGCAAAACAAAAACAAAAACATTTACTTTCTATGTCAGTACAAATTTTAGAACGTGAATATCTTTGGAGAGTATGTATTAAATATTTCACAGATGGCAAATGAAAAAATGATATTTAAAATTTTAATGAATCGCCTTTTGATTTTGAACCATGGATGAGAAGCACAATGGCATATATGGAAGAAATCAATATGAATTCACAAGGAGAGAAGACAGAAAACAAGTGCACAAAAGAAGATTCCATGTAACAGGTATTGACTTTAGCATTTTCTTCTCCATCTTTCAGTATAACTCTTGCAACGCTATAAACACAATTTCTTATTAATCTCTTCATAAACAAGAAGAAAATAGGAGAAATAATGCAAAATAGCACCATCATAAAATAACACAAATTTTTGTTGATGATTGTGTGATCTTAGGCAAATGATTATTTTACAAATTTATCCATGTTTCTGACTTTCAATGAATACATGTATGAAAAAATGCCATTAATAAGAAAGAAGACTAGCCACACAGCCTATAAAATTAAATAGCCATAACATATTCATCATTAGCAGATATATGGTTTCTTGAGAGACGTACTCGTAAGGCCTGGAGAAGAAAAATATCAAAATGTTAGATTCAATGAAAGAAGTGGATAAAGAAAAGAAAGACATTTTAAATGCAGACAAAGCACTTTCAGGTATTATCATTACACAGTTTAATTGCAAATTTTGTATGTGATCTACATCTTTTGTGATACCAGTATTTGTGACTCCTACCTTCATAGATTTCTGGATGAAAATTAACAATAAATCTCTGTGCAATAAACTATCACATGATAGGAGCCAGCAAATGGCAGAATGTTGATTTACATGCTAGCCATACTGCTTTCCAAGGAACATGAATAAAATAATAAACTCAAACAATGACATTTTTTTTTAACCACCAGAAGAAATAACAAAAACCAACAACAACAAAAAAACAAAAACAAAAAAGAACTCTCTGCATATTAGAAGAATCTGCACTTTAAGACCCTGAGAATTCAAGGAAAAGAATGTAACAATAATTACAGCAAAACACATTAAAACTGAAAATAAATAAAAAATTTGCTTAGTTCTTAGCTTCTTTGTATATCATTGTTATGAAATTCAGGAAATACTGACACCTGAAATCAACCGATCACTGTAAGGAAGAGACCTATGAGGGCATGATTATGCATCCCAGAGAATGTTGGCCTAGCAACCTAACCATGAAAAACATTTCCTGCGTTATATCATTGAGTGCAGTGTGTAGGTGTGTGTGTGTGTGTGTGTGTGTGTGTTTGTGTGTATGTGTTTGTGATAGAGCTTGCATGAGTGAATGTTTGAATTGCATGCTGTTCTCAATGAATAACTTATCTTCAATATGCTCTATTGTGTTCAATTTGAGTCCATAAATTAGTCTTGCCAATGATTAACATAGAGCTTATTCTAGTCACTGTTGTGTGTTGTTGCCACTACTTGTAATCCTACAACACTGATTCAGCATGTCTAAGAGAAAACATGCCACCTACTGTATAGACTTCAAGCTTCGAAACTTCAAAAAGAATGATAAAAAGTAGCTTACAAAGAAAAATACATATGTAAAAAAACAAAACAAAACCAAAACACCCAAACCAAAAGAGAAATGTATGATACAATTAACGCATAAAAGCCTTTCAATACCTGCATTTGAAAAAGAAAGAACTACTATGGAAATTGTATATTTGTCCCCTATGTTTAAACCAAAATAAAAGCCTGCTCCCTGAATCTTGAATTAACCAGATCCTACTCTATTTCATTTAAAGTGTACTGTATATTTAAAGAGAGAAATTATGTGAGTAGAAGAACATAAAACGATAATTTAAACTACCAAAAAATAAACAACAAAAGACAACAACCCATAAATATCCTATAAAACTTAAAACGATAACTGACTAAACTGAAAAAAATACTGTAAATACCCTATCAATATAAAAGCACCAAATTCGTTCATGTTCTGAACATTAGCTTAAATACCCAGTGTTAAGTGTTTCATACTAATCCTCAATTTGGAAGTGTGTAGGGAAACAAATTCCATATGGAGCTTTGATAATCTGAACTCAAAGAACTCACCTCTGGTACAAATTTCATTAAAGTCTCATAATAGCCTTGACACATCCAAGTATCACTGTGTGTTCCCAATGGAAACACTTCAAGTCTCTTCAGGCTGCTTTTAGATTTCTGTCACACAAACATGTAAAAATAAATGTGCATAGCAATGATACACACCACTTTGGTTTGAAAGACCTAAAAAACCATTCAATGGTGACTGTACCGCTCTTTTCTTTGATTAATCCAAAATATTTTTTTTTTAATCTTCCCTTTATTGAGAAATGAAACTGGGAAAAAGTATAACATTTTAAGGCATGTGTTAACATGTTTAATTTCGCCCTATCCAATGTTAGTGGCAATCTTAAATAAATAAAAAATTTTAAAAAACCCAACAAAATGCACAAGTTAAAGGTAAGTTTTAAAATGAGTGTAAGAAGAAGCAATCCCATTAAGAAGTAGCAAATCTCATAAAAGATCTACATTGATGTTGGCCGACTTAACACAACAGTACATATAGTCTCATATAAAACCCCAAATAAAACCTGAGGACTTACACTATAGAGTTCTTTCATCATTTTGGGAGGCACCAGCTCATCCTTCAAGCCAGAGACAAAAAGTGACGGAATGTTGATCTTGTCAATGCGTTCTGATGACGGAAACTGATGACAAGGAAACATAAACAATTTAGTTTCAAGACATGCAACCAAAAACCCATATCAAACAAAACAACGGAATGGAAATAATCCTCTCCATCAGCTAATACAATCTGTATAGGATAACACAATGCAAAATTATATATAATGAAATGATAAGAAAGTCAATAATTGAAAAAGCTAACACTCTCTTAGCCTCAAAGACAAAGTCAGATCTGTCTGATACCATAATGTCAAACAAGGATGGTTGGGCCTACATCATTTACTGATTCATATAAATTAAGATTTCTTTCGATCATACATTTTCTGATATCTAAGAATTATGTATGACTGATCAAGAAACATGTTCTAGTGGATAGGATATTAATTATTATATTATTTTTTTTATCAACATTACTCAAAGATATATAGCATATCAATCCAGACTATTTTCACTTACACTTGGATCTCTTACGCCTATAAATCATGAAAAAAGTGAAATATTAACTTAATGATGGACATGCTTTAGAGTTCAGGTCCATATAATATAATATCATTTGCAACCCAAATGGTATCAAGATTCTGACTTATAATTTGATTTACTTGTGTTACTCTGCGTAACTCCATTTCAATTCTATAATAAAACAATGTAATTTTTTTCTTCCACATAGCGTAATGACTTGTGTAAATAACTTCTTGGAACATTTGCTGCAGCAAACATTCCCTTGTCAAAGATAGATCATCCTGCCATCAGAACTTCTTTTACAAATTTTTTTTACAAAAAGTTATAAATAAACCATCCCTAAAGCAGAGCAATGCCAAACCTACAACTCTTTTTTCATATTTTTTTTTTTTTTACAACAACCTATCCCTTTTTTCCAGATGATGCATTTAGTTAATTATTAGATATATAATATGTTCTTTAAAAAATCATCATATTTTTTTTTTTATTATTTGGCTTTACTCGAATAGTTCCAAATGTAAATAATTCATCAATATTTTGTGTTACATTTTTTGCCCTTTTTTTTTAACACAGTATGTGCTGTTTTCCAATTTATAATTATGCAAAACCAATGGCAAATTTTTGGCAAAATTTCAGCAGATTTTGACCTTTTGGTGGCAAATTTTACAATTGTGTATGGCAAATATTGGGGCTCAATAGGCAAAAAGCCATGGGGACAGTGACGGTAAACAAAATAATTCATCTGGCGGAACAGAGTGAAGAGCTGGAAGAGAAATGGTTACAAATGTAGGATTTTACTAGATCATTATAAAATTAATTATATTCAACCATGACAACCATGGTTAATTTAATATGAAAATAAAAATCATGAGATAAAAAAAAAAATAAGTGGAGAATGATCTCCAGATTTAAAAAAGTTATTCTTACCTTATTTTTGAAACACCAATATGGCAGATATTTCAAACAGGTGAGTCTGAAAATCTTCAAACCCATGTCGTATATAGAAGTAAATGTGTTTTCCACTATTATTGCTACAAATCGAGAACTGTAAGTTGGAGAGGAAGCCAGTCCTATTGCTACAGCTCCCCCTAACGAACGTCCAAAAAGTATGATTTGAGAGGAGTCTATATCTGGACGTTTGAGAAGAAAATCCATTGCTGCCTCAGCATCTTGATATAAACCTAAGTGGGACACACAAATGTTTTTGAAGCAATCATTCAGAAAAATCATACTCAAGAAGATAAAAAAACAAACAAACCCTGTATTGTTAGCATGTTAAAAATTCTTATTCTGATACATGATACTAAAGAAGGACAAAAGTTAAACAAATCTGCTCACAGCTTTGTTACCCATTTGCTTCTCCATCAGAACACATGTTTCATATTATGGTTACAATAATTATAAAGTAAATAATGAACACAAATACAGACAGACACACATACACACGCACACAAAGAAGCAAAGCAAAAAACAAAACAAAAGACTTGCATTTAAACGGTTAAAATAATAATTAAAAAAGAAAAAAAAAATCTCAACAGTACATTGGAGATGATATTAACCTGATTCACTAGGAGACCCTTGACTTTTTCCATAACCTCTGTATTCCACCATCAATATGTTTACACCAAGGGACGAATATAGACCTAGGGCATGCTGAAGCCTGTAAATGTGAAAATTTCAAACTAATATACTTCTTTCATATTTACTATTTTATTAATTTTGCAAAGATGTAAATAGAATATTTTAAAAAGAGAGAAGAAAATAAACATGAAAACTGCTATGAATGTTTGTTTAAAAAAACAACAACCCAACAACCAGGAATGAGGTAATCAAACAGAGGTATTGTTTACATACATACAAATACGAAAATACAAGTCCTTTCCCATGGTGACAACTGCAGGATATCAAATGGCCAGGCTATTCAGCATGAATACCTCCAAACAGATGTACTAGTGCTCACAGTAACTACAGAAAAAGCTGGCCTTAGCTATGTCATTGAAAAATTGGGCTTCAAAAGTCAAAGTGGATCTGAAAACCAAGAAAAAATGAAGTTGGCTCCTCCCCTTAACTAATAAAAAAAATATTATTTTCCTGACTCCTTGCGAAGGGGACACAACACATACCTGTGTCCAACATTTCCAGCATTTCCATGGAAGTATAAGACAGTAGGCGCATGAGCATGAGATTGTTTTATAAGCACAACATTGATCTCAGTCCCATCTCGGCATCGTATGAAGTGATTTTCATAAGGCATTTGGAAAGTGTCTGGCATGAGAACAATCATTCGAGAGTCTTGCGGGACCACAGGGTGATATAGAAGCAAGTCCTGGGCATGATACAGTAACCCTGGGAGTGCACATTAGCAACAATGAACAGTAATAGCTATTCATTTATAATTTGATAAGTTAAAATAATCAATTAAGAATAACATTAAAATGAGATGATTCTTATAATTCTTTATTTACCCTACCAACTTTGTTGAAAAGAAGTTAAAAGCTCAATGAGAACACAGATACATGAATGATAAAATGTGAAAAATCTAATATATTTAATATAGTAATATGTAAAAAAAAACAATTGTTGAATATCCTTTGCCATGAAAATGTAAAACAACCAAACAAAAACATCATAAATTATAGTAAGTTAATGTATATATAATATATATGATAAATATCTTGAAACGTAAATGTCTACCTCCTTTGATAATAAAAAAAAAGTTTATGCTTTCCTTTACATTCAAAGACAATCACCTAGAACTCCAAAAAAGAAAAAGCACAGGGCATAGGAGTAGCCTTCAGTCCAAAAGAGTAAGGTCACTATCAGCAATCCTGTGGTGCACATCTTCCAGAAGTGAGAGATGACCATAAACGCCAGACGGACACATATTTCAATGATTGCTGCTGCCCTCCTGAAGTAACTTGGCCCCCTTGTTGGCATACTGCTCGGCTGCTCTTTATGATTAAGTGATGAAGATGAGCAAACGTGGTGAGATGAAGTTGAATGGTGAGTTGGCAACAACTTTTTGTCCACTTTGCCAAGCATTATTTTTTTAGCAACGGTCATATAAAGGTGAAGGCCCACTTGTCCACACAATATGCAATTACCATAGTGGCAAATAAACTTTTCCCTTCACTTCTCATAAAAAACCTACAACATCCGATTATAAATCACATTCTCTATTTAAAAAACAACCAAAATGATGTATGGTTTGTTCACATTGGTTCAAAATCTGTAAAAAGGAGAAAAAAAAAAAAATGGATGAATTAAAATTCACAAACTAAACGGATAAATTAAAATTCAAACACTAACAGTCTTGAGAGATGTTATAATACTAATATATACATGTACCACAGTATGAAAAATTAACTTGAATAAAATTATCAATGTTTAACTTTGTTCTCCACTGATTTTAATTGTTTCCTAAACATTTACATATCTGTTTACCAGACCTGCTAGCTCAGTACTTTGCTGTATAGAGGTCCTGCAGCGCATGGCATTTGAAGCGTATAACATATATATATGCTTATATATATATATATGCATTCCTTGGCCTGAAATACCTTAAGTGGCTAGGCCATGCATGCCACATGGATGACAGGCACATCGCAAAGGTCATGCCATGTGGGGTATTACATAAGGGAAAGAAGACAACATCCTGTTCAAGGATGCCCGGAAGCAGGACATGAAGACAGCTGATACATTAAGAGAGCAACTGTCAGTGAGGAAGTCAAGAGGACAGAAACCACCAGGAATGATCAAATTGTTGAATAGATGGCAATGAGAAAAGCAAGGGCAACCTCTGGGGCAGTGTTAGAGTCAAGCCCCCTTTCTGTGCAACATCCCTTCACGAGATTACCACTGTAGAGTAGGATTGCACAGCTTAAGACGAATGGATATGACAATGACTCAGACATCTACATATATATATATAATGTTCATACTTTCTTGAACTAATTCCAAACTAAGAAATTGAATAAAAGCAAAAAACATTACTGAGTCAGTCATGAGTACTATCAGCCTATAAAGCTGCTTGCACAACACAATAAAATCCTCTTAACAACACAAGTTACTACTCTAAAAATGTGGCTCACTCTGTAATAAATCAAATATCACGCAACCAGGCTGGCCACTCCCCTAGCTAGAAAGGTCAAAGGAGACATCTAGGTTTCCTTAGAGCCTAAACTTTGCTTCAACATAGAGAGAGAGAGAGAGAGAGAGAGAGAGAGAGAGAGAGAGAGAGAGAGAGAGAGAGAGAGAGAGAGAGAGA
>JBBPDF010256294.1:0-14028 GCA_037974715.1 Lomanotus vermiformis | reverse complement strand
AGAGCAACCAACCAAAAGACAAAACACACACACAAACAAAAACATTCCCCCCCCCCCCCCCCCCCAAAAAATAATTCAAAAGTTGATTTATTTATTGATGAAAATGCATCATGTAACAGAGTACAATTAATTTGCCTTAAAAAAGAAAGAAAAGAAAAGAAACATTTATAGGAGGTATTAGCATTATCCAACCTGAAGAAAAAAAACACTAAAATTATCTAGAAATTAAATTAAAGTTACAACAATATTAATAATACTTATTAGTTCCCACAAAATGGTCATACAGTAATCAACTTACACAAGCATTCTTTTCTGGTTCGGTTGAGCACTCAGCCTTTTTAACAACACTAGTCTCTGTTTGACTAATCGCCTCATCTAATTCATTTATGAAATTACTGTCTTTCATAGCCCGGTTGATGCTATCTGCAAGCTTTTCAGGCAGCTTTGTTTCCTCCAAAAGACGTTCCAGTGGATCCTCCTGTGAGAAAAGAGGGAAAAAAACAAAACTGAAATGCCTCAACTGTGATTACAAAATTTGAAATCTAAACAACAGTCAATACAAAAGGCCCTATAGATGCAAAAATATAAGATCAAGCAAAACTAGCATGGAAATCTGTCATGAAATGCAGGAAATAACCAAGGAAAAAAAACAAAAGCTTTATCCTGGACTGGAGGAGGACTAATCCTATGAGACATAGACTGGGGAAAAGAAGCCATAACAAACTACCAACTACCAGTATCCAATGACCATACATTCTAAATTCTTAGACACTATACATGAACAAGGATGGAATCAAATTGTTACAGCTATCACAAGGAATATAAAAGTAGATTAGATACATTCACAACAAACAACCCAAGTTTAGTGCTATTCAACGATACAATTCCAGGCTTCAGCGATCATGACTTGGTAACAATTAAAATCAAAACAAAAACCAGACAGGAAGAAAGTTAAACCTAGAACAATCTTACTTTGGGTAAAAAGCAAAACATGAAAATATTAAAATGAAGCCTTCAACTTTAAAAAGTTATTCTTGAAATCTTTTAAAACAAACAGTGAGATAAATGAAACAGGGAATAACATTTAAGAACACGTAACAAAAATCATAAATAAAAATACACCAACTCACTTCAACCCAATGTCAACAACCTTGGTTCAACAGACAAACTAAATGATTAGCATGCAAAATGAAGAAATGGTTTTATAATGAAAAGCAGCAACTCTGAAAGACTTAGAAACAAGTGTAAAGAAATAAAATGCTAGACTCAACAGAAATAATAAATAATGACACCTACAATAAAAAGCTTTGGGCCTATATATAAGACGAAAAAAACAAGAGAATTGTGGAATTTTAGACCAAAAGATAATTATACAGTAATTAAGGAAACCAAAAATAAAAAATGTTCTTTCCAAAATCTAAAATTACCCCCAAAAAAACCCTACCACTAAAAACGGAGTACTTAAATTACCCTCCCTCTCTCTCTAACTAGCATGTTCCTTCAGCAATGCCGCCTTCATGACGGCCTCTATGTATAGGTCTCTATCCAGTGCCATGTCCCCAGCTGTTTTGAGGTCTACTTCCTAGTCTCTCTCAACATCGTCACTCAATCTTCTTCTGGGTCTTCCTCTTCTTCTGGAGTTTGGCATTTTCCCTTTAAATATTGTTTTTTCTAGACTTTGGTGTCTTTTGACATGACCAAAATAGGACAATTTTCTCTTTTTTTATGGTGTTTATTAGCCAATCTGTGCTGATTCTGAGTTCTTTTAGAATTGACTTGTAAGTTCTTCTTTGTGTTGATTGGATTTTTAGAATATATTCTGAGTTCTTTTAGAATTGACTTGTAAGTTCTTCTTTGTGTTGATTGGATTTTTAGAATATTTCTATAACATTTTAGTTCGAAACTGGACACTGCTCTAATAATGTTCTTCTTTATGGTTCAGGCCTCCGATCCCTATGTGGCAATTGGGAAATGCATGATCTGAGGAGTTTGATTCTAGTGCTTATGTTTGTTGCCACATTTTTTCATTTTCTTAAATTTTTGAAGGTCCATGGCGGAACGTCTTTTTATTTCTCAGTAAATGTTCCCATTATTTGTCAATAACGTACCAAGGTATTGGAATTCATAAACTACTTCTACCTTTTCATTATTGATTTTGATATCAGGGCTTCTTTGTGTTTTATCTGTTGTCATGGTTTTTGTTTTCTTGGCATTCAGAATGAGGTTCTGGGCTTCACTATGCTCCTTCACTGTTTTGATGAGCTTTTCTATGCATTCAGTGTTTGTGGATAGAAGAACAGTATCTTCACTTTATCTAAGTCTGGCAATTCATGACCTCTGATATTGAGGCTGTCAAAAATGTCACTATTTGGATCGTGATACAGTTAAATAAATTACTATTAAATATAAATTAACATAACGCTACTGGTCCAGATAAAATTCCAGGCAAAAGATTGAAACAGTGTGCACTTGAAAAAGTTGAGGTCTATGTTCTCCTATTCCAGACTTTACTAAATCAGGGTAAAGTGCCAAATGATTGGAAAAGTGCAAATATTGTTCCACTTTTTAAAAAAGGAGATAGATATAACATAGAAAATTATAGACCTATATCTTTAACATCTGCATCTTGTAAACTTCTGAAACACATCATACAGAGTAATATAATCGATCATTTAGAAAAATAGTATGTACCCTAACAACAACCAACTGAGATTTAGAAAAAAAAAAGAAGCTGCGAAACAACTAATAGCAACTATAAATTATTTTAGCAACTGCTTAAATAGAAGATAACACATAGATGCAGTATTCCTATTTTTCTCCATCATGAGATCCACATTGTCAAAACCAAATAGATGATATAGAAAAAATTCAAAAAACTGCAGGCAGATTCATAACCAACAACTACAACTACACATCAGGTAACCTAAAAATAATCATGAACATACTGCAGTGGATACCCTTCAAAGAACAAATAGCTAGAAATAAGGTAACCATTCTTTTCAAGGCAATTAATGATCAAGCAGTATAACAATTTGAAGAATTCCAAATAAAAAATAACCATACGAGATCTGGTGCTCAAACATATACATTACGTTACCATCTTCTAGTGTAGATAAGTCATTTGTATCACACTTCCCTTGTGCTTTCAGAGTATGGAATAAACTGCCAGTCAGTGTAAATTGTAGTAAAGATACAGAAGATTGTAATATTAAACAGAATCTTAAATATACAACGCTAACATGTAAATTCTAGCAGTCTTACTACTTTTCGGCACGTTGACAAGAATACTCAGTAACAAGAGCATTATAAAGCCTGTTCTATCATACAATTACGGTACTAAGGTGTTAACCAAGGATGAAAAAGAAAAATCTGATTAAAACCTGGGAGATTCTCAGGATAAGACACTTAGTGATGGTATCCAATAAATCATAAGGCTGAAAATCTAACAAAACACTATACCAAAACCAAATTCTACAATCATGATGGCATCTTATGGGACATACTAGATGACCTGAAAAAATACCAGCAAGATAGACAGGGCATTGTACTTTACACAACAGCAATAAATTACAAATTTCCTGCACACTCTCCCAACACACCCCTCATCATACTTAAGATCTTTTGAAGTGAAAGGCCTATGTCAGTAAGTCAAGATCAGAAGCTAGTTCAGACAAGGATACATAAAGCGAATACAAAAACCTTATGGAGATTGAGCTAAAAAAAAATCATGATAGCAAATGAGGCCCATAAGTCGGACGTCTAAGAAGCGAAAGATCTTAAGTCAGTAAATCAAGATCGGAGGTAAATTCTGTTAAGGATACATGGGATGAATACATAAACTCTATGTAGATTGAGCTAAGAACATCATGACAGCAAATAAGGCAGTCTAGTCTGACATCTAAAAAGAAGCAAAAGGTCTTAAATTCAGTAAGTCAAGATTGGAGACAAATTCTGTTAAGGGTACATGGGATGAATGCAAAATACCTTCCAAGACTGAGCGACTTACCAGTTCTGGCATCGTGCAAGTGGAATGAAACTGCTCTGCAGATGAGTTTACCATTCGTGCCGAATCAACGGGGCCCATGGAGGGTTGTGGACAGCTTACCAGTGATTGAGATGAACTTGCAATGTGGAGGCTTGGCATATCAGACACTGAAACAGGTCTGTGAAAAACGATGAATTTCAACATTATGACTTTTTCACATTATATAAAATCACTTTAAGAGGGGATCTCAGAGGTTGCTGAGGATACAAATGAAAGCATCTCTAAAAAAGAAAAGGATTTCAATAGTTGTTATGACAGTAATTTGAGTGTTAAAATTCACAAATCACTAGAGATCTGTTGAATCACCCTGGAATTTTAAAAACAATTAAGAGCCTGTCATTTACACTGAGTATCCTTGAAAATCTACATCAATTTTACTATTTTGGAATACACTTAAGATAAACTTGTGTAAAATTAACTTTATGATAGCATTACCTAGGGTCCCTTTCCTTTCCTTTGAAGGAATCATTATAACCAAATTATAAAAGATCATAATAATCATTCTGAGACAAAAATACACTATACAACTGAATTATAGCATTGTTGGAATACTCTGCCAGTTTCCCCCAAAATACGGTTGACCATTTACATAATGCAAAAACAACATTTACAGAACACATTCACTGTGACAATCTAGGCAACTCAGCTAGCAAGCGATTTTTTTTTTTACAACAATTAACTCTTTGACTCCCCAAGGGTTTTTCACGGTTGGACCCAAGCATTTCCTAGGCTTCTCAGAAAACCGAGCCCTGTGTGTTAAATGGGCAATTGTTCAGTTTATAAAAGGAATAAAGTAGGCAAAGTATATATGTATGTGTAGGTATTGAACAGGACAATAAGAAGAAGCACTTTATAAAGCAATTTATAGACATCTGAAAGACTTACACATGGTGAAAGACAGGTAAAAATAAAAATAAAAAATTTTTCCAGTACAATTTTATAGTTTACTAACCTCTCATACTTTTCTATATCCTTCCCATGGCTTGTGCTCTTGAAGTATTACTGCTAATCCAATTATGAATATGTGCTCCAAATTTTATTTGAATATCTTGAAAAGTTTTTGAGATACAGCCAAATTACTAATGTGTCGGAAGATGAACACGAACACCAATTTATAATAAGGAAAGGGGGGACACAACTACAACATTGAAACAGATATTAATTACACTATGTACAGTTGCATGCCTAGGACACTTAGATATTTATATTTAGCTGTGTATGCCAAGTTTTGAAGCACACATTTTTGCATAAATGTGGCCGTCCTACGCAGGTGCTGCAGACATTTGTAGTACGTTTGCGTTTGCCCGGCTTACTGCATACACGACAGTTGCGATCCTGTTTCACCGTTTCCATGAAGTGGGTGTCAGGGCAGAATCGTTCTAGAGGAGTCACAGCAACTGGAAGATTTTTCGGTGTATTTGCTCTCTCCAGAGATACAGCTTCTAGGATTTCATCAATCAGTTGATCTTTGAAATCCTTTAGCTTCAGCTTTCGATAATGGTCATTCCGGACCCGAGACTTCTCATACAAGATGCTGGCATTGATAATTGTCAATTCCAGGAGGAAATGAAATATTTTTTTCCACCATTTTTATATGATTTTCGCTTTTGTGCATTCCATAGTACCCCACTCTCTGATCCGCTTGATCACAGCCATTCATAAATTGCTTTTACTTGTGGAAGCATCGTGGTTTGCGGACAACGTCACGCTTTCTCCGAATCTCCTCGAGACGTTTCCCATCGTCCTCTGCATTTGCTGGTCTCAGGGATCGTCGGTTTCCAGAGTTTGCTGGGCGCCATGGGTTGTAAAGAAGGAAGGCATTCAGCTCTGTGAGTATCAAGAGATAAAAAAACACCTTCTTCCACCACTTGAGTGTTATTCGTTTAAATGAATGATACTGGATCATTTGGTCCGACCTGTCTACTGCACCCATATACTTGTTGTAGTCCATGATGGCATCATGCTTTTTGATCATCTCTTGGCTGGTGTGGTCCTGTTTCCCGGTGTCAGATTTTGAATCTGTGTGAACCGATGTGAGGACATTCACTTCCCGTCTGTCCATGAACTTTATGTGATTCATCACACCGTTGTTCATAATGATTTCATCGCCCTTCTTCTTTACTGTCCTCTTTTTTTTCATGTGCGTGGCCATTCCTTTCCTGTTCAACCATACAGTTCCACAACCTGTGGTCTTATGGAGTGCCAGGTCATTCAGGAGAACGGGTGAAGTGTAGAAATTATTGATGAATAGTCTGTGTCCATAACCCAGATAAGGCAAAAGAAGCCTCATACAAACGTCTAGATCGCTCCTTTGGGTGATGCCTCAAAATTTTGACTCCAAACTTGTCCGGTTTATGTGGGTTGTAGACATGGAAACTCAAATTCCCTCTCCAGGCAACCATGGCCTCATCAATCGCAACACTGATAGACGGGCACCAGTTCAATTGGAAGGTTTCCTGATACACATGATGAAGGGGGCGATCTTGAAAAGAGGGCTGTGTCCTGGCTGTCCTCGGGGGATGAAATTAGCGTTGTCATTGAGGTGAAGGAAGGTCAGTATGTAGAGGAATTGATCCCTCACCATGTTTTCAGAAAAAAACTTGAGGTCGTACATTTCGTCCTTGGACCAGTACTCCCGCAAGTCTCCTATCTGTATAAGGCCCATGGCGGTCATAAGGCCGAAAAAGGCCCACAGCTCACCGACGCAGGTGTCCTTCCAAGATTTGAAACGACTGTTCAAAGAAAGGGTGGCGGTTGCTAAGAAGTTTTCAGCATATCTGTTTGTTTCCAAACAGATTTCCTCCATCATGGCAGGGGTGACGATTTTTTGAAAAAAATCAACTGGTGTTGCGTCGATGGGGAAGTCACACAGGGGGCCTGGCTGCTTAGGTGGCAAAAAAGGTGGCAGTTGAGGTGTAATTGCACCCCCTTTCCAATTGACGGTAGTGTCGGCCGCTGTTGCTCCCAACCCGTCATCATCTCCGTCTAACATGCTAGTCCCAGCAAGCTCCAACTCCTCCTCAACAGCACCTTCATCATCACTCCCCTCCTCAAAAATTTCCTCCTCTCCTCCAGCTAACACCTCCTCCAAATCCCACTCTCCCTCCGTTGTAACATCTCTTGTAGAGCCAACGATGAGCTAATGACAGCAGGGTCACTCAAGTTAATCAAGTTGGATGACTCCATCGCAATCGTGGTAATAGTAATACAAAAATGTAGTACCAGTACGCTGAATAATACATTAAACAGTCACTCTCGTTTTGCCATGCTTAGTTTGAAGTTCACAAATAGCAGTTCTTAATAACGCTTTGTGTCCTTTTTTTAAATCCAAACTGTCAATGTCCTCTGTGCTAGCGCACAGAAGGGCCGGCAATGTGTCGAACCCTTCAATACCTAACACATCACGGATGGCCTCAGGAAAATCAGCACAAAATACATCCAGTGAAAAGGCCATGATAAATGGTAGAGTTTGTATTTATATTGCAATAGGTATTACATTAAACAAAGGTCACAACGAAGTAAAGCAAAGGAGCTATTATTGTTACTATTATAAGGAAAAACAATACAGAGGTATGTACAATAAGAGCAAACGCTGCTGCTGCTTTGTGAATTAATGCATGCTATGCCATCCTCAACACTCACACCTCCTTAAACAGTCACATCGTCGTAAGGTAACCCCGCCCACGCACTCCTGACCTCTCCGCCCCCCCTATCGCTAAAGCTCCACCATTTCCCTTTAGCCCATGATTAACTAGACATGTTTGTTATTAACCCTCTAGTGCCCGGCCATATAAACCATGGATTAAAAAATTCAAATCACTTAACACAGACACAAAATGGCATACAATAACAGGAACTTTTATCAATTTTAGCAAAAATAAACTTTAAGTGGATGAAAAAACATAGGACAAATTTGTCCTATTGGGAACATGGTCAGGACAAATCTGTCCAACTGGGCATCTAAGGAACAAGATTGATATTCTGTGCTCTCACACATATTAACTTTGATGATAGTCTTTAAAGCAGTTTCTGTCTTTATTAAGGCACAGATGCACTCGACACTTTGAACACATTACATGGCTTTTTTGAATGCATCCTTTATATTTGCACAGCTTTCTGTCTACATATTCTGGCCAATGTCCAACCTTGACCAGCCGAATGTCTGAAATCGGACTTATTTCAAAAGGCCGTCTGACTACTGAACTTGGTGATTGTTCATTGTTGTAAGGTCTTCCAGGGGCTCTTTGGACATGTATTAAGCCATCTGCTCCATCACACAGGAAATAACTCAGTTTCATGTTCTTGGTTTTGAGCAAACTGCAGTGACGCCGATACTGTAACCAACTTGTAACGATGGCCATGTTGATGGAGTGGTAAAACACATAGAGATACCAGCGTCTTGTTTTGAGCTTTGCTTTATATAATGAAGTTAAAGAGTCCAAAAGATCGACTCCTCCCATATGCTGGTTATATGTGCTTATTGCAGCTGGACATGGCACTCCTACAACTTCCCTCTTTTTCTTATCATATCTTTGGACTTCAACAATGGGATCAACTCCAACGTAGGAAGATACGACATCAACCTTCCGATTATTGTACCATCTCACTGCCACTATGTTAGAATCGCATTCAACCAAACTGTCTATTTCCCCTCTTGGCCCTTTTTTCATCTTCTCTTCTGGTTTTAATTCACAACCGTTCAATCTTTTGTATCGCACAGTCCCTACATACCAAATACCTCGCTCTTTCAGTTTTTTCACCAATTCAAAACTAGAAAATAGGTTGTCAGCAAACAATTTGAAATTCTTTCCATCTGGTAAATTTTTGGCCATGTCTAACACCACTTCTCCTGATAATCCAACTTTCGAATCACTCTTTCTTTTTGGCTGAGACTTAGCCCCTTGATAAATATCAAAATCATGCAGAATACCCTCACTGCCGGTTCTCGCCCATATTTTGATCCCCCATTTGTGTGGTTTATTTCTTATATACTGTTTGACAAGACTTTTGCCTTTAAAGGCAACCATGATTTCATCTACTGATTGGTTTTCCGATGGAATGATGTTTTTCAAATTCTCCCTCATATCTGAAATCCACGGGCGAATCTTCCAAAGTTTGTCGTTTTGGTCCTGCTTGTCGTTTTCGATAAAATGAATGTTTCTACACAAGCATTCATATCGATTCCTCACCATCACGTCAGCAACTGGGCCATATCTTGTACATTTGGCCCAGTATGCACGCACACGATGGGCTTTCATCAGTCCCATCCGAAGGTACATTCCAATGAATTGTTCTATTTCCTTCTCGGTTGTTTTGAGTTCAAGTCCCATTTCGCGACAAAGCATACAGGTTGCTTTGAGTTGTCATATTCAGAATCATTTTGTCAGAAACTATATCTTTAAAAAAAGCATATATGGACTCTTTAGCTCAGTTGGAGCGATCTCAATTTCACCAATAAAAGTGGTATCAGTTGGAGGTGTATATTCCATTCGGACCCACATTGGTGTATCAACCATAGCTGTGAGTATTTCCTCGTCCTCAGCTTGTGCTAAACGGATTTTATCACGAATTCTAGCCAGCGGAAGATCTTCATCCTCATCATCATCGCGTCCTTGGTCACGTAATCTTGCAAGGGGAGCATTATCGTCATTCTCATCAGCACTGTTATCAGTCACATTTTTGCACGTTTTCTTGCGTTTTTTTTCGCGGTGGTGGCGAAAGAGTGTCATATTCGGAGTCACTGCTACTACCAGGGTCATCAGATGGTACATATTCATCATCAGATTCAAAGAAATCACTTTCATTCGGGTCTGCTTTATCCAATAAATTGTCAAATCCATCATCACTTTCCATGGCTGTTGAAAGAAAATAAAATAAACAACATTAAGAATCTATTGAACATGTCCAATAGACTATTCATTCACATAATTGTTGAAATATATACCTTTATTCGCTCTTAAAAATTATTTCAAACTGCTCATCTATATTGTGATTCTTCAAGCAATGGTACCTCAAATGCCCAGTAGGACAAATTTGACCAACTCGTGTTCCCAATTGGACAAATTTGTCCTACTCAACTTTACACAACTATATGACCCAATTGTATTTGTTAAAAATCGAAAATAACTTTACTTATGAAAAGTTTGGCTCTTTATCTAACGATGTAACTACTTTTAAAGAATGAATTACATACCTGGGCTGAGATTGGGGTGGATTGCTTTGGTCTATATTAACTATTTTGGGCTATCCTTATCTTCAAAGCTGGAGAGAATGGGGAATAAAGGAAGACAACTGTGGATATTTGGAGGTTACTGTACACAAAGAGTAGTTCCCATTTGAAGCCAGAAGTGACAATTGGACAAATTTGTCCTAGTGGGCACTAGAGGGTTAATTTAGGAGGTCAGTGATATTTTATATGAATATACAATTTCAGAGGAATGTAAAGTTAATTGTGCTGTGGCCGCAAAAATATGTGAAAAAAAAAGTTTCATAGACTTAATGAGGGGAAAAAAAACAGACTGACTTAAGATTATATTTATTTTCAAATAATGAAATGTATATTGATTCTATGGTCCAAATATGAAGTCAATTGCTTCATTTTTTCACAAATTAGAGCCCAGTTTCTGAATAAATGAAATTGGGGAAATCACATAAAAAAAATCAGTGAGGTCTCTTACATGCTTTGAATCAATTAACTCTGTCATAAATACCAAACCAAATGGGATTGCAACTGAAAAGACATTTTAATAGAAGCAATATGACTTGTTTGTTTTCCATTTAGGAGGTAAGTGACATTTTTTATGATTTTACAATGTCATATAAGATATTTAAGAAATAAATTGTGCGGTGGCTGAAAATGTCAAACATTGACATGAGTGAAGGAAATAACAAGGAAACTTTAAAAAGTTAATTATAATGAAAATTTTAGGAAAGCTCAAACTTCAGAATGCTCCAGTAGTAGACAATTTCTTTGATTGTTAAAACAAAAGTGACTATTACATGCATCACACTTCACTCGCGACCTTCTTTCAACCTTCTCTAGACGCCAACAACACTTACAATTATGAGATACATTGGCAGGGACAGGGACAACATGATGAAAATCAGGCTTTGCTGCTTTTTTGGAACTGTTATTACTTTTACTATTATTATACAAGGGAACATCACTGTCTTCTCTAACTTTGCCTAACTTCTTTAATTAACTCTATGGTAAAATCTAATTGACTATACTTTTCTGGACGTTTTAGTTGGGGAATGTCAGGATTTTTTTTTTCTATATTCTTGAAATAAGATATATGAATTAACCTTAGCTATATCTATACAATGATACAAAATGGTCTTCCAATATTTAACAGTTCTTCTAAGAATTTTATATTTGCTTATCAATTGGTCTGATTTATCCACCCCACCCATATATTTATTGTAATCCTTAACAAGAAGCGGCTGCCGCACAGAAAACGCTCAGAATTCATTGTTTACTTTTGCTCTTCTTGTACACCTATTTTGTTTTGGACTAGTAATTACTTTGTGCTTATGCATTGACGAAATAAATGAAACTATCTTATTGTCTTTCCACTGCATAATATAAATAATAAAGGCCCCTCCCTAACCCATCTCATATCCCTCCTCGGCTTCTTAGAAAATTCTTTCACATCCTTCAACCCCTGCGGTATCCCCTTTCTATTCAGAATAACAGTCCCACAAGCATAAATTAATTTTTGGATTAAATCTTTGAATAGTTTAACTGAAGTATAAAAATTATCAACAAACAATCTGTAACCTTGGCCAAACAATGGAGAACATAATTAGGTAACCACATCATATGCTAACCCATTTTGCGAAGCACCCCCCCCTCCCAAGATAAATGTCAAAATTATATATGTATATCCCGAAATTGAATCTGCTAACACCCATAACTTCATGCCCCACTTTGTTGGTTTATCTTTTATGTGTTGCCTAAAACTATATCTACCCTTGTTTGGAACCATCCTTTCATCTATCGAAATATGTTCATCGGGTTGGAAGTACTTCATTGATTTTCGCCTAATGTAATCTTTCAAACTACCTATCTTCTTTAGCTTATCACCCTCTACTTCTGAACTAGGATCTGAACATTTTAGAAAAGACTGAATTTGAAGGAACCTAAATCTAGATATAAATTTTCTAGCCCAGAGACCATGAAAGAGGGGGTGGGTACTCAAATACAAATACAGATGGGGAAGACGAACAATAGACATATACTCATATACATCAACAACGCAATGAAACGGACCAACTCGTTCGGCTCTACAGGCGTCCAGTTTTTGGCCATGCATGGTCGGGAGGCAGCATTTTCCTCAGCATACTTATTAGTCCAGTCACAAATTAAAGTTATGATGGTTGGGGTAAAGAAAAGGGAGAAAAAAGATGCTGTGGAAGACAAAGAAAGAACCAGGCAAACATATTTAGCGGAACGTATGTCATAAAGAAAAAATCTGTGTTTCATTCAACTTCTATTCAGAATATAAATAGGCTGGATTGTTTTTGGATATGATTATTTATAATATTGAAATAAAATACCATTTTACCTGATTGCGTAAACCAAGAAAAATCACATATAATTTACAACTGACTGGAAAGAATTGGGGGAAAAAAAAAGTGAAGCATGCACAGTACCGGGGTACCGTATCATATTTTATATTTTATCCGCAACCGTATTATGCATGCATTCTCTTATCTATTTACCTGGTGACATGAATTGGAAACAGCTTTTCCTGGTCCACTTCCCTTCTGTTTGGAGGTTTTTCAGGCCTGGGGGGTGCTCAGGCCTAAAGGGCACAGGTGGTGTTGGAGGGCCAGGGTCCTCATTCTCATAGGTGCCCGAGTAGACAGTTGACCTAATATTGAGTAGAAATATATACAAAAATAAAAATAAAATAAAAGAAATTATCTAAAACAGGTCTACAACATCCAAAGAATATCAAAACATTCATTTCAAAATGTTTATTACACAGTTAACAAAGCTTATATTGAGGAGATAGTATCAGTCTACACTGTACTAGACTGATCAGCTGTTTGGGCCACGCCCCCTTTTTCCCTTAGCTGACAACACGCTATGCTTGTTGAGCTTAGTATGCTAATAAATCTAATAACAAAAGAAACCTTGAAGTTTTATCACTACTAATAGAAAGTAAGAAGCCTACACATGACACAGAAAGCATATAAAATAAAGTTACAGAGACTTGAAACTAGTGTAATACAGTGACCATAATCGAAGTCCCTTCATGACGAATCATTGCCAATGTAAACAAAGCACCTACCTAGGTGGGTCAGGGGGTGAATCGGCCTCATCATCATCTTCTGGTTCACTCCCAGAGTCATCATCGGTCCATTCCTCCTCTTCTTCATCATAACTTTGGTCATGTGTAAGGTTTTCACTATCTGACATTTTTTAAATGCATTTTAAAAGAAAAAATGTGCGAACTGTTAGGGACGACCTTTCGACGAAATCCAAAATGGCGGTGGAAGGGACGCGTATCCAAACAAACTTTAAAAGACGCCTCAAAATGCACTTTTTTTTATACAAAACACTAATTTTTATTTTATGAACGTCAAATTTAGTCTATTTTTAGTATAATGTGAAAAGATTAGTCAAAAAAGGAAAAAAAAACTTAAGTAGATCTAGGTCTAAAGTGCCGACTTGCCGTATTGGAAAGAATTATCCGATTCTTCAGTAAGCGGTGCAGAAAGTTAAATGACTTGTTGACAGAGGCCCTATCTGACATGAGGCTTTTCATTTTGGATAACAGCTCCTTGAATAGGGCATCTTTTTTCAGTTCCTCTTCATCAGTCGTGAAAATCTCTGTCAGTTCTTGAAGCATTTCAAGTGTCTGACCAAGAAGAGTCTTCACATCATAATCATCATCACATGCAATTTCTCCGAATCCTACACTCAACTTTGTTTTATCAGCCGATATGATGTACTGCTCGAGGTAATGCTTCTT
>JBBPDF010255187.1:1712-12012 GCA_037974715.1 Lomanotus vermiformis | reverse complement strand
ATAAATCCATCCTTTAAAAAAAAAAAAAAAATCAAAACAAACAAAAAACAAAAAGAAAAAAAATTATTTCATGAATTTTATGAACAGATTGCTTTTTGGGATGTATTGTGATTGACAGTTCTATTTTGACAAAATTTTAATGGTGATGCTATAAATTTTATATTACTACTATGTACAAAGTTTTAGAGGGTCTGGTGTCAATCCAAATACATAATTCATATTAGAATGAATAATGATTGCCTCTTATTGATTAAAAAAAAAATATTTTTAACAATATTAACATTGTGAAGGACAGCATATCATTAATGAAGCATTTTACAACCTCAAGCAAAACAATATATGAATATGAACGAAAGAAACAATCCATATATATGTGTTTTCCTCTAGAGATGAAAAACAAAAATGACCTGTATTATGTACAACATCATCAGAGCATTAACTTTAAAGTCTCTCAGCTGAATCCCTTTGCCTGGGCCTTCCGGAATGGAGCGTCGATCCTCTCCTATCATAGTCATAGCCATCCTTTTCTCCAAGTGTGGATCGATCTGACAATCCAGTATTCCTCACTCTAGGATGAGGCCTCGAACTCCTGGGTCTTGAAGGAGATAAGATGGAGGAACCTCGACCCCTCCTTTGATCTTTAAAAGATTTGCTCACTAGGCTTCTTCTTCGTTCAGATTTAAGCAGTATGTCAATGCTCTTGGCTGGATCCCTCCTCTCAAATTCACCTCTCTGCCTCGTATCTAACCATCTCCTGGCATCAAAATTATCACGACGAGAGTGACAATCAGACGCCATCTCAGGCAAATGTTCCCTTCTGCACTCGTCTTCTCTATCAAAATCATGAGGACTCCTCCTAGCCTCCCTTTGATTGAGACTCTCCCTGCGCCCTTTCGCACCACTAGGCCGATCAACAAATGGAGATTCATCGTCAGGGGAGGGAGACCGATATCTTTTCCTGTTGCCGTCCTTGCTGTCTTCAATTTTAAGACAATAATTGCGATGTGTTGGCCTTTTAGATGGAGACCGTTGATGTGCACGTGCAAGAGGTGAAATGCGATGTGCCAACCCAGACTTAGACACAAAATTCTTGGCTTTCCTTTTCGGCAATGGTTTGTTAGTGGTCGAGGGTTTACTTTCATTTGGAATTTCCTTTTTACCGTCACTAGCCCTTGCCTCATTCCTCTGCTTTTTTGTTTCATCTCTATGGCGAGATTTACCTGTTCTACTTTCCATTTCAGAACCTGTTTGATCACACTCAAACAGTACTTCCTTCATCTCAGAATTATCAATACTTCCATCTAATATCTCACCATCTTCAAGGTCTTCATAAACAAACTCACTAGTTTTTGCTGATTTATAATGTTTGTAGCGTTCAATCTCAGATCTTTCTGTCCTATTTTTCATACTGCAAGTAGCAATTTCTGTGTCACTTCCAGAGGCACTCTTCACATCCTGAGGCATCCCTCTTGCATCATCCAACCGGGTGCTCAATTTAAGCTTGACTCTGTCCACATTTTTACGGTGAGCTCTAGCCCAAGATAGTTCCTGCTGATCTACTTCTGGCACTAGAGATTTTTTCCTGTCTGCCACAGAGTTGTTACTTCTGCCTTTGCGGCTACCAGATATTTCATCATGATTTTGATGACTGATTGATGCAGTTGAAGCACGGGATTTTACTCTAGACACTGATGTTTCTTTTGAGTTGTTCTGTTTAAATGGGCTCTGTTTGCAATGTCTAGGGGAATCTTTCACAGCAGGGCTCAATCTTTTCAAAATGAAATTATCATCAGCTGTCCTTGATGGACTTCCAACCAGAATACTTTCCATTGGTACAAGCTCAGCTATTTTCACAGAATTCCTTGGACTGGTTTGTCTTTCTCTGGGACCTGATCTTCTCTCACTGGTAAAAGCCTTTTCATGTTCACATTGATAATCCTTTGTTGAAATTCTCTGTCGTATGTTTCCTCCACTTTCCTCATCTAACGAAACCAAATATTCTGCTGCATACTTAATCTTCGTTCTTGAATTATCTGGCTTCAATTGAGATTCATACAATAGTTTCATGTTCCCATGGTCAGAATTTTGTGTGTGAGCTTTCCTACCCGAAAAATGGGCAACATTCTCACAACCTTTTCTTTGACTGATTTTATGCTCTCCCAGGTCAGTAAACGTTGCACTTGTCTTTTTACTACTTGAGGCCTGCCTACTAGGGACTTGAGTTTCCATGGTGGGAACGGCTTTCACTGACCTTGAAACTGTGGTCTCTGAAGTCTTATTATCCCCATGATAATCAGCATGTGGACTCTGAAGTGTTGCTGGTCTTCTTTTCACGAGGGACACTGCATAAAGCTCTTGGAATGATAAGTGCCTGGACAATTTTGTGCCTTCTGATTGAGGAAGCATCATATTTGCATCAATCCCCCCTGATCCTGTTGTAAATTTTTGATTGGATGTAAAATTTCCTGATGTTTCATCCATTTCCTCGAGTCCCTCGTCACAGGAATCTAAACCCCGGAAGTCAAACGGTGACAGAAGTCCATCGCGTGGACTCCTGTGACTCGCAGGAGTTGAGAATCGATGCGATGAGACAGACATGGGGGAGTCATGGCCAACTGAAAGCAATGACGAAAATGAACACGTCCTGGAGCTTACTCGCTGCAATGTGGCCCGTTTGTGTCGGAATATGTCCTGATCAAACTCTGAAAGACTCTTTGCATCTAGACTCAGTTCATCCATATTCAAAGGAGGTGGCAGGTACCTATTTCTGGTGTCGACCAAGGGAGAGGACCCTTCTTCTGGATCTGATGAGTTGTGATGTGAATCATCATCAGAGAGACCGTCCTCAGATAATGTATTATCTCCATCCTCTTTATCAGACAAACTTCCGGAGATGGTGAAGGTGGCATTGAGGGAGCCATCTCTTCCACCCTGCTTGCTGTGGCTTGTGTCTGGTGTATCAGTATCCTCCTTTTCAACGCCCATGTCCTTTCTACTTTTCCCGTACGGTTCAGACGATTTATTCGTCCCATCTATCATACTTTTACTTTTCCTGTATGTACTCTTCAAATCCGGTGGAGTGTTAGAAACTTCTTCCTCTCCAGTGCCGGGAAACAGCTGTTTGTTCAAAGAAATCAAACTTCCTCGCGGAACAGAAGACACTCCATTCGCTTTAAGATTCTTTCTCCGGGAAGATTTGGGCGTGGTTGAGATTGACCTTGTCAGCCTCATCCTGGTTTCTTTCTGTGGGCTGTCTGGTAAAGCCAGCCTGTCCTGCTCTAGTCCACCAACATGGACATTTTCAGCCCTTTGCCCACTACAGCCAGGTTTTGCATGGGCAGGTGTGACTTCGGCTTCTCTATCATCGTTGATTAAAGTATGACAGTCATTTCTGGGGTGAAGAGTGTATTGGGGAAAGGGCTCACTCGTACTGTCAGGTTCCTCAGCATCAAAGGGAGACACAAGGTTTACTCTTGATGGGCCTCGTTTTGTGCCTTCAGAGTCTCCCTTATGGATATCGGAAGAAGTCACTGTACACGTATCTGGTGAGTTGCAGTTACCCATTTTCAGCAACCCTTGGGGAATTGGCTTTTGAATTTTCCTGTGAAGATCAAGGGGAACCTTTTTTTGATTTGCCGAGGCCTGGCAATTTTGACTTGAAAATGAACTTGCTTGGGCTCCCCTCGTGCCATTCTTGTCTTCCTGAGACCTTTCTTTATTAAGTGACAAATTATCTGAAGTGGAAGGAATTTTACCCGCAAAAGAAATATCATCAGTAGAAACCCTGTTTTGAATTACTTTGGGTCCTTGTGAGAAAGCTGATGACAGTGTTAATGAGTTTTGACAGTTTAAAATTGGTTTCTCATTGAAGTCTTTTTCGATTGCATCTTTCCAGCTGGTATCAAGGGAAGACACTATTTCATCAATCATTGCATCTTCATTACTTCTAGGTAAAGATATGATGCTTGACTGGGTTGTCTCGTCTTTTAAGGCCATCACCGAAATTGAACTTTTATGCACGCTCTGCTTCGCAGATGAAGGCAAACTGAGGCTATTTTTGGATTTGTGGGAGAAGAATGAAAATTTACAAAGAATCTGTTTCTTGAATGAAGTGACAAAGCTATCCTGACTCGACGAGTCTTTAGATCCAGAGAGTTGACGGGAAATAGGCATAAAGGACTGGCTATGTCCTGCAACAGGATTTGATCCAGATTCTCCACAAAAACATGATGCAGTCTGACATAGTGAACATTGGTAGACAGGGTTCACTGCACCACCACCACCGATATAGTCTTGTGCTCTTTGATTGTGTGAATTGACACTCTCTAAATCTTTGACTTTTCTACGACTCACAAGAGTTTCTCCCCCTCTTTTATTTTTTTTAAGCAGTAATTCATCTGGCTTTTCCGCCATTCCACCCAACTTGTTAATGGCTGATGAGGATTTAGACCGGCCAACACTATGTTTTACTCCTGAGACTCTTTTTGCAATTTTTCTGGGAGTTTGCATTAGTTTATCCCTCTGGCTACAGTTGAGTTTGAGGTTTGCAACTGTCTTCCTCAGATTAGTTCTCAGCGCCTGCTGTTCTTTACAAGCGTTCTTGGCCATCTCTTTTTTAAATGAATATAGATTTTTCTTGAAGGCATCCCTAAAGGCTGTTGTCACGAAAAGCTTGTAACCTGCATCAACCGAAACCTGTCCACTGCTCCAGCCACCTTCATTTTGGTCTTCTATGACTGTTTCATTAGAAGTTGATTCTGATGATTCTCCCTGACCTTTTAGACCACCCACAGTATTAGATCTTTTTCGTCCATCCACTGCCTCGTTACCAAAATTCTGTGAATCATTGGACGCAGCATGTAGTAACTCTGGCTCACCTCTGATGTGCCGGTGAGTGCTCACTTCCTGGAGATTCATCCTCATTCCCGGTGGGTAAAACTCTGAGGCCGATTTACATGGGCTGATGAGTGTCCCGCTAGTTGCCTCTTCGTCCCCAAGTACAATCAGGTTTGGGGTACACATGATATTCCTTGACCTTCGGGGCTTTGGTGAAATCGGGGACAAGCCAAATTTTGATGGCGTGGCCCGTAGTTTTGCTTTTCGAATTCTTGGAGGTGTCAGATTGGCATCATCTGCTAAGTCTGGATGGGAGGGCAGGCTCTGACAAGGAGGCTCTTGGCATATCTGCCTGTCCACTGAAAGACTATTTGTGTCTGTGTCATTTCCATAGTGGCTGTTGGTTTCTGATGAAAGGCCGGAGCTACCTGCGGCCTCTCGTGAATTACTGCTTTTCTCACTAGAGCTTTCACTAGTGGTAAGATCATCTCCAAAAGCAACCAAATTTGGTACATCAGTGGAGGACTTTACTGACGCTGTGGGCAATGTAGGATCTGGGATTGTCACTGTATCAGAAGGCTGTAATTCTGCAATAGGAAATGCCCTTGTGCCATCACTGCCACTTGCCTCAGACATGCCTTGCACTTCCTTGGAATTTGGTACTTTTTGATCGGCATCTGATTTTGCACCATTAGAATTAGAGGAGGAAGATGATGAAGATGATGACATTGGAGGTCCAGGTTTTGACTGTTGTGGAATGGTATCACGAGATAAGTCTGACACTTTGAAAGGCCATGTGTGGTTGCTAGGAGAGAGGGGTTGAGGAGAATCCTTTTCTCTCTGAAAATTAGAAATGGTGTCCTCAGTCATATTTGAGAAGGAAGTACTGGCATTGGAGGCTATGTTGCTCCAGTCCTGATTAGAAGAGAGGATATCAGGTAAGGCAGTGGACGCTGTACTACAACCACCTGGTTTGCAGGTTTGTGGGTCTGTCTTTACAGAGCTGGGCGTAAGGTGAACAGCCGGATGTCCTTTGTAGCCAACAAAGCAGTCAGCTGCTGTAATATTGGAATGGGACCTACTTATACAAGGGGAAGATACAGCAATAGGGCTTCTGTCTCGACTGAAACTCCCATCCTCAAATATCATTAGGCCGTGTTCACTGTCGGATGACCTATCTAAAACACTATCTGCAGAACCACTTTGTTCTACACTTGCTGCTCCACATTTCAGGTAATTAATGACTGGATTGATATCAGCTTGGTATCTACTTTGTACCCTGTCAGCCAAATCTGAAAAGGCTGGTGTTTGACTATGACTGGAGGCTGGTAATTTTACAAAGTCCTGCTGAGTTTTCTCTGCTACCATTGAATCTTCCGTGAGATCAACTTTTCTTAATTCTTTACTTGATGATTTTTTGTCTGAGCATTTTCCATCAATTTCTTCATTTTTAAAGTCTACATTTCCCCTTCCTTTAAAAGACACAGAATATGACGTCGAGTTGTTTTCTACTTGCCTAGGTGAAGATGACAGACCACCTGATTCAGGACAAAATTCCTTTGAAGAAATTTGACTGTCAGATTTCCTGAAAGAACGCTCATCCCTTTTCTGAGCTTTGCCATTCTCATTCGTCATTTTCTTTTCTTTTCTCTGCCCTGAAATACTGTTCGATATATCACTTCCGTTCGCTACTTGTTTTTCTCGAACCTTATTCAATGAGGAAGTCGAATTGTCATCCACAACCTTCCTTTGTCTATCCCTTGCGGAAATTGTTTTCCCATCACCATCATCTTTCAACTTGTCGTTCTGAATTTCTTCTCCTTCGGTTTCCCTTGCTTTATGACCTTTTGCACCAGTATTTGCTTTTGAATTCAAGGACTTTCTTGTGTCAAAACACTTATTGGATGAAGAAATTTCTTCCCTGCTATCTACCAACTCTTTCTTGCCATGCTTTTTATCAATGACCTGTGTATTGATAAGATCTTTAGCACTGCAATGCTTATCCTTCAATTCATTCACCTTTGCCAATGAGGTATTACCTAAGGTGGAACTTCTTTTTTCCTTTTCCCTTGTAACTTCAAAATTCTTCCCAACTTCAATAACAGGATGTTCGCAATCATTTTTCTCCATTTTCATTTTCCCTTTTCCCTGTATGTCTCTCACATTTTCTCTTCCACTTGCTTCTTTGAACATCTTGCCATTATCAGCTAAACATTTTTCATGTTCTCCCCCTTGTCCTGTTTTTGATCTGTCAGTAAAATCTTCCACAGTTGGTTTGTTGCTGTGGACAGTCTGTCTTCTTGTACTGAAGCTATCATTCTGAGTGTTTGATGAAGGACAAGACACTTTTGATTTATCTTTTTCATTTGACAGCTCTTTCCTACAAACGTCTTTACCTCTTTCACTTGACTGCCTTGTAATACTTAATTTTGTTCTCAGGTCATTCTTTTTAAGTGGCTCTTTGCCTTCAAGGGAGATTTCTGCCTTTGCGTCTGATCCATCAATTTTATCATCACATTTCTCTTGCAACACCATCTTGTCCTTGTCTTTGTCTAAACCTGCTGTCTCGTCTGCATCTATGTTTGACATTTTATTTCTGTGATTTCCTTCAACCATGCTGTTGATTTTGTTGTTGCCTTCTATATTTGACATTCTCTCAGTACTGGATGGAGCCTGTGATGGGCCGTCCGATTCAGAAACTAGATTGGAAGATTTCTTTAATACTGGACTTGTGTGTGATGATTTGTCCAACCGCGGAATTGTATATCTTCTGAGTTCTATTCCTTTGTCTCTCTCTTTCACAAGTTGTTTCACTGAATCATACTTAGAAACTGGCCTGCCTTTCTTTTTCCCTGAATCATCATCTGCATTTGATTGGAACACTTCTTCAGCATGTTGTTTCACAGAGGTAAAGTCAATACTTGAAGCATCCCTCTCCTTCGCAGAGTAAGAATCTACATTTGATAAGTCTCCCTCTTTCACCGAATGTTTCACAGATTTAATATTATTATTTGATGTGTCCTTCTCCTTCACTGAAAATTTAGCAGAATCAAAATCTATTTCTGATCTGTCTCTCTCTTTTAACGACTGTTTCACCAAGTCAGAACCTTTATTTGATTTGTCTTGTTCAATTTCTGACTGTTTCACAGAATTAGAACCATTATTTGTTTTGCCTCTCTCCAAAGATTGTTTCGCAGAATCAAAACCTTTATCTGATCTGTCTCTCTCCTTCACAGACTGTTTCAGAGAACTAGAATCTATATTTGATCTGTCTCTTTCCTTCATAGACTGTTTCACAGAACTAGAAGCTATATTTGATCTGTCTCTCTCCTTCACAGACTGTTTCACTGAACTAGAATCTATATTTGATCTGTCCCTTTCCTTCACAGACTGTTTCACTGAATCAGAATTTATATTTGATTTATCCCTCTCCTTCACAGACAGTTTCACAGAATCAGAATTTTTATTTGATCTGTCTCTCTCCATCAACGACTGTTTTAGAGATCCAGAATCTATATTTGGTCTTTCACTACCTTTCATAATAGGCTTTTTCACTGAGTCAGAATATATGTTTGATCTGTCCCTCCCCTTCAAAGAATCAGAATCAATAGAGAATCTGTCCCTCTCCTTCACAGACTGTTTCACTGAGCCAGAATCTGTATTTGATCTCTCCCACTCTTTCATAACAAGCTGTTTCACTGAATCAGAGCTTAAAGTTGACATGTCTCTCTCTTTCACAGAATCCATATTTGATTTCTCCCCACCTTTCACAAAAGACTCTTTAACTGAACTAGAATCTACAAGAGCTTTGTCTGTCCCTTTCAGTGCAGGTTGTGTCACTGAATCTCGCCTAGAATTTGCATCAGATGTGTCCCTCTCTGTCCATGTCTCTTTCAATGGATTCTGCTTGGAACCTGGACTTGATTTGCCTCTCTCTTTGACAACAAGCTGCCTCACCGAGTCTTTGGTATTTTTATGCAATCTGCCCCTTTTCATAAGAGGTTCTTTGTCTGTACCATCATCGTAATCAATGTCATACACTTGTCTCTTTGTACCAGACTGCTTCTCCTCATAAGCTGTTGATGGCATAATACCAACATTAAAGTCATCTGTTGATGTGGATGTTTTGAAATGGAGGTCCGATGCTCTGCCTTCCCTAGCTCCCGGGGATGGTTGTACTTTAATGAATTCTTCTTCCTCATGTAGTCCTCTGGTGTTACTTTCAAAAAGGATTTCTTGATCACGTTTTTGCTGACGGGCCAATTCTACTGTCAATTTTCTGGGCCACAAAAGGAAAAAAAAATAGAATAAAATTAAATCCTGAAGAATCATTTACAGGGATTTTTTGTGTTTTTTTATTTTTTATTTATTTGAATTGCACTTATTACTATGTCCAATATTTAAATTGTAATTACTTTTAGCTGCATTTTGAAGAAAAGATGAGGTATATAAGTAAATAAATAAATATGGGCTCTTATACAGCGCAATATCCACTAAATGTGCTCAAAGCACTTTACAATGGATCCCCAGCCAAAAGCATTATAAAAATAATTACCAAAATACATTAGACAAAACATGCAGTCAGTTAGGTGAGGGTGAGGAAAATGTATATATGGTAAACCTTTCCCATAGGCCCACATTGTGACTCAAATCTTTCAATTACGAGCCAAGTGTCTTACTACTGGTGGAAAATCAAAACCAAAGCTAAAAAGTACACCAGGTGTCTGAAACTATTCTGCTAGAACTTGCAGAAGTTCAGAGTTGAAAATGCTAATAAATAAAGAACCACACCAGCTGAACTGTCAACCCAAGGACTACAGAGACAACAGCTTGGTCAAATTCTTTCCAATTAATCAATCCAGGACATCCATAAAATTCAACCATCCTAAAACAGAACAGTTTATCCGACAACGAACTATTTTCGTACTTTACTGTCTCGCTTCATTAGTATCTCTCATATTATCCCGGTTATGGCAAAGGCAATAAAATATCTTTAAAAAAAAACAACAACAAAGAAAAAACAACCAAAAAATGTATAATAATTAAAAAGTCAGGAGTTTACAGTTCTGACAATAGGCACGTAACATGCAAATATATCGTTTTGCCTTGGACAACAGATCAGGCTGGAATACAGATGTCACTTCCTGGCCCTGACTAAAAAAAAAAAGCTGACAAGACAGTCTTGTCTTGCGTTAAATAATTGCCCAAGTCACACAGTTGGCCTGAACCAATCGAAGTTGAATATTCACATTTTTTCTTCATTCAACACTCTACTCAACCTACTACCAATTATATGCCTCCCTCGCATACACCTCCTCCCGTTTTTTTTTCTTCCTTTTAAACAAATTTCTGAAAGGATTTATCAAAATCTTTACCTTAGTCTGTCAATTTCTTCACTTTTCTTCTGGAGTTCAGATTTGGCAGTAAGAAACAGGGATGATATATTTTTGGATACTTGCTCCTT
>JBBPDF010254085.1:0-7500 GCA_037974715.1 Lomanotus vermiformis | reverse complement strand
TGAAACCATTAATAGAAATATTTAGTTATTATTGTGTTGACGAAATCATGTGGCAATCAAACACTTCATAATTTTCAACCTTTAAGAGTATTAGTACAAAATAAAGACACAATTTCTCATGGTTTCTTTCAGATAATGGACCTGTTTGATTCTGCCGATGATGAAGATCTCATAGAGTCCATCTATGCAGCGGAGCACGTTCTTCTAGGTGCAAACATATCTGACATAACACATAATTCACACGGCGTAGGTATGAATTATTCTGATACATTTACACTTATGCCATCATCCTCATCAACTGGCAATCCTGAAGAAATCAACAATGAAGAAAATAGAGATCTTGAAGGGTCCTGTTCGCCATTACCATGCGATTTTGATATGCCTACAGCTACAGATATTGGTACTTCCGCTAGCACAAGCAACAGTAATAGGAAACCAGCCTCACCAGATACAAGCAACAGTAACGCTACTTCGATCCATAATCCAGGGCATGACATGAATTCCAATAGATCTGGACGCCAAACTGTAATGGTCCATGATGATTCCACTGACTCCGACTCTGACGACAACCTCCCTTTGATACAATTAAGACGGTATGCAAAAGCCCAAAGTGTTCAAGATAATCCATCTGTAGAAGCATTGCAGTTTGAAGAGGGGTGCCTTCCAAATCTTGCTGAGGTTTCTTCTGGCAACAGTCTAGGGGGAGCTGTCAGTTCTTCAAGTTCAAGGCGAAAAAAGAGGCAGCCTGAAAACTGGTTAGAAAATGTGAGGAAAGAGAAGAGGAACAAGGGAGAGGCTTATACAACCAAGCATGGGACACACGTGGAGGCAAGAAAACTCAAGCCAGGATGTGCAGAAACTTGCAAAAGAAAATGCCATCAGCAGTTTAGCATGGAGAGGCGCCAAGAGATATTTGACTATTACTGGGGTTTGGGGGATATTGATAGGCAAAGACAGTACCTCAATGTGCATGTCTCTGCCCAAAGCAAATCGACACAGCAAGTCGTTGGTGCTTCAAGGCGAGTTAATACCGTACTCTATAGTTTCCCCATCGATCACGAAACCAAAAAGATAGTGTGTAAAACTTTCTTCCTAGACACATTGGCAATTACGGACAAGGCTGTGAGAACAGCTATTCAAAAAGTCTCCCCTGAAGGTTTGCCTTCCTGTGACAAAAGAGGAAAGCATACTACACGTGGAAACGCCATTATTGAGGAAAAGGAGAGAATCCGAAGGCACATCAATTCATTTCCCAAAACAGAGTCCCACTATTGTAGAAAGGAAACAAGAAGGGAATACCTGGGTCGAGACCTTAATTTGGAAAAAATGTACCATTTGTATAAAGAAATGACACTCTCCAACAACGGAACACCAGCGTCAATTACTACGTACAAAAACATTTTTTATTATGATTTCAACCTTGGATTCCATCACAGATCCAAGGATAAATGTGACGTTTGCTCTGCATTTTACAAACTAGATGAATGCGAGCAAAGAAGTAAAGAAGCAGACCATAGATTACATAGGTCTCTAGTGGAGGACAGTAGAGACTTCAAAAATGTAATAAAAGAGGAAATCAGGTGCAATCCTGAAGCAGGAGGGATTGTGTTTGATCTTCAAGAGGTCTTGAATACTCCAAAAACAAATGAAGGCATTTGTTATTACAAACGTAAACTGAATAATTACAATCTGTCTGTTTATGACCTCGAGACAGGAGAAGCCCATAACTATATTTGGAATGAGTCAGTAGCATCAAGGGGGGCTAATGAGATTAGTTCTTGTGTTTACAAATTCTTGACTGACTACCGAAAGAAAGGTAAAAAGCGAGTGTACCTCTTTTCGGACAGTTGTGGAGGCCAGAATCGTAACAAACATTTCCTTGGCATGCTGTGGTATGCCCTTCACAAACTGGATTACACGACGATGGAGCATACGTTTTTTGTGTCTGGACACAGCTTCAACGAGGGAGACAGTGTTCATTCCAGAATTGAACAGGCCAGTGCCCCCGTAGATATCTACTCTACAGAACAATGGGCAGCTATTATAAGAGTGGCCAAACGATCAAAGCCACACCACACAATGCATGAACTTACATCAAAGGACTTTTGGCATTTTAAGCAAATTTCAAATGAGTTGAAAAATTTTCGAAGTGGATGTTCGCGGTGAAAGAATTCGATGGTTAAATTTAAAGAGATTAAGATTAAGCAGGTATCAGCCTAATATGGTGAAGTGTCATTATGACTACACACAAAACTGTGTCTCATTCAATCTGTAAAAGAAATTAAGAAAATCCCACCCTCTACCTGATCCAAGCAGTCTTGATTTGACACCACTCTACAAAGCCCCATTGCCCCTTTCCGCAAACAAAAGGGAGGACCTGCTTGATTTGTGTAGAAGGAACGTCATTCCAAGGGCTTACCATTCTTTTGACGAGTCTCTCAACAGCGATTCACCATTGGATTAACATTGAAATACTTATGCAAATGCAAGTGGTTGTAAATTATTTTAAAGCGGCTATTCTAAACATATACTGCTTTTTATTTTTACATTTCTGATCGAAGTATACGTTTAGTTTCCGCCTTTACTATGCCTACCTTTTTCAAAGTAAACACACTTACTTCTGAGTGTTTTCTTTCTCTGCTACCACAAGTTTTTAAAAAGAATGCTTTATTTAATGATTTACAATTCTCATTGATGTATTATTCTGTGCTCTATGACTTGGAAATTATAATAGTTATAAATAGTGAACTTTTGTTATATATTTGCATGTGAAATTATTTTAATTGTTAAGTGTATATTATTACTATGCGTATGTGTGTGTGTGTGTGTGTGTGTGAGTGTGTGTGTGTGAGTGTGTGTGTGTGTGTGTGTGTGTGAGTGTGTGTGTGTGTGTACGCCTTAATTGCGGCATCCTGAATAAAACAATCTAATGAGATGAAACAACCACGATCGATTTTGTACAGGTAAATGCTTTGTTGTGTCGCATATTTGTGAAATGGAATGGAACTAACTGTAAGATTCTTCTTCATCTTCTTCATAAAAAGCTGACAGACTAAGTCAACTGAGCATTATTGTCTACGCGCCGCTAAAAGCTAGTAATTTACATGTTAATGTTAAATATGTTTTAGATTGAATGACTACTGACATGTTTATTTCTTCTGAGATACCTTTACAGCTGCTGAAATGTGGTTCTACAGAAGACTACTGAGAGTCAGATGGACCGATTATAGAACAAACGAAAGTGTCCTGCAAGAAATCGGTGCTCAGAAATCAATGCTTAGAATAATAAATAAAAGAGAACTTAAGTATATCGGACATGCTTCAAGAAACAAGAATACCAGCCTGATGAAGACAATCCTAAAAGGAAAAGTGCAGTCGAGAAGGAAGAAAGGAAGACCCCCCCATATCCTACATTGACAACATCAGCAAGTCACTGGGACTGTAGTTAGAGACAATCTCCCAAAAGAGCCAGGACAGAGACAGCTGGAGAAGTATTGTTCTGACCGCATGTGACGCTGCTAACCTCGAAGACGAGGAGGAGGAGGCAGACAGGTGAGGTGACCATGGAATTACGATCATTATCGTTCATAATTGATATAATACAAAATGAATATGCTTTCATTGAAATAGCTTCTACATAGCTTTCATAGGGTTTCTAGAGACAAAATGTATACATGCATTATGTTTCTTCTCCAGATATGTATTTATGCAAGATATTCTTTATTTTTAAGCACCTTTTACATGTAATAAAAGATTCTCTATCTTACAGTAATACTCATGAAAGTATCATGAAGCCTAAAGAGACACATTTTAAATACTTACCGCCACGACTTCCAGTTTTTGATGATGGCCTTGAAGTTCTGGTCTCTGGGCCTCCAGGAGCAGGCTCCTCTTTCGGTGGCTCAGGGGGGACTTCTGGTGGTGCTCCTGGAGTCTGAAACAAGTTAAACAGGTATAAGATCTTCTATTATCTTCTTTTTTTTTTTTTTTTTTTTTAAAGAAATTTTTATATCTGACTTCAGTGTTCATTTTTCACCCTTTCAAAGCACTTCCTGTTCACTCTAAATTAATTTCAACTGACTATTGCCTCAGGACATGATTAAAAAACAAAACAATCTTTTACCTCTTCTTCTACCTTTTCCATTTCCGGTTGTGTTTCCTCTTGACCTTTGCACAGAATCTGTAAAATTTATTGAATAAATTGTCTTATAATATATTATAAAGGTGAAATAAACAAGACAAGGAAAAAAATTACTGACAAAGCTGAGAAAGGGAAAAAAATACTCAAAACAACAACAACAACAACAACAACAAAAATAAAGCAATTCAAAACAAAATAAATAGGGAAAAGGAAACAAAAGGGAAAGAAAGAAAAAAGTCAACAAAAAGACCTTCCAACTCCTTAATTTCTTATAAAAAAGGCAAAAACAAAGATGAAGTATTGAGTCAGGAATACCAAGAGAACCACTGTGAATGAATTCAGATTTGTGGCTCAAACCATATAAAATTCAAATCCATCAAAGGTTGAGCAATGCAAATGTGAAAAACTGACTTTCCCTGTGTTGATGGTTTCTTGAATAAATAGAGGCGACGCTGAATTTATTAAAAAGTTTGGCTCAGCGATCAAGCCCATTTTTTACATGAATGGAGGCATCAACATGAAGAACTATGTCTTCTGGGGCTCTTCTAAACCAGATGAAATTTATGAGAATAATCTCTTTGACAAGGTCATGTTTTGAGTTGCAATGAGCAGACAGGGATTGATTGGCCCTTTTTCATTTATGAGAATCAGTACACTGTAACAGTTACATTGGACCATTACATCAGCATTTTAAATTTGTTTCGGAGGGCCCTGAAAAGTTTTTAGGTGTAAACAGAAGAGGAAGTTGTCCCAAGAAGACCGGGCTACCTAACACACTTCAAAAGCTACCAGAGAACATTTCCTTGAGAGAATCATCAGTTGTTTTACTCTATCCCTATGAGCACTGCCCAGTCCAAATCTCAATCCCATAGACTTTCATTTGTATGTGTTCCTGAATGATCAGATATAAGGCTTGAACTTCAGGTCTCTTGCAGTACTCATAGACACAATAATAAGACACAAAACGCTATTCCAAAAGACAGTATGAGGCAGTGATAGAGTGCATCAATTGAATTTGGGGGTCTCAGTGGCCCTGCACATCATCTCTACTACACTCCTCTGGCAGTTTTCATATCAAAAGTTAGTTGAAGATAATAATGATTAGTTCCACTTTCAATAATACCTTTGAAAAATCATTCATAAAATTGTAGTAGGTGAGTAAATTATTCTTTTTCTTTTTAAGTTTGATGAAAATGAAACAGTGAGTACTACTGACATGCTTAAGAAATTTGTATTTGTATTTGTTTCCATAATTTGTCTTATACATATGCAAAACAAAAATAAATAATCAAGAATTTATAAGTGAAAGGTGATAAATAACTTACTTTGGCAACAGTATCTTCAAGTATTTTTTCAGTTTCCAAATACACAGCTTCTTTCTCCAAACTTGCATCAACAGTTTTCAGAGTACCAAACTTTGTGAACCATTTTTCTAGCTTGGGCCATTGATCAAGGAATCCAGTAATTCTAAAAAAACAAAACAGAAAAAAACCCAACAAAACATAATACAAAATAGTATAAATATCTCACAATAAAAAATTACATACTATACGTGCATGACATGCCTATGAATTTATTGATAATATGTAACAAATTCTATATACATGAGCTTTTATGCAGTCATTTCAAAATATCTTTTTTCTTGTCAAAACACACCGTGCTTGAATTTGCTCCTGATCGTAGGACAAATCTGAAACTGGTTGCACCTTCTCTACTTTTCCAACACCAGTAGCACTCCCTTCTGGAGGTGGGTTAAATTCTTCATGGAAAGTTTTCTCTGCCTGGATTTGCTCTGTAAAATAATTTCATGTTCATTACAATAACAAAATACAAAGAAGAAGGAATGGAACATTCCTTTGAAGGCTAAATTGAAATGTATCTGTATACATAATTCATATATTTTTTAGTGGTATGATGATGTGAGGACAAATTTAACAATTAAGGAAAGTCTAAATCTTATATAAAGGAAGCATAACAATTGAAAACAAACTTCATACATATAAACATGATATTTGACTTTAACATACCACTAGAACGGTAACAACAACATATATAGGAAAAACTACAGTCTTTCAAGAATAAAATTTCACATCAGGAATGGGAATATCAAATGAAAAAGAAGGAGAAACTTCTAACAGCCACTTATATTTATCATTAGAGAGGAAAATACAAGATGGTCAAAGTATATTTTATGCCATATGCCTTATACATAGTTGATAGGTGGATGGATAATAAATTGTAAGGGAAAAGAAACTATTGACATACAGTCTTCCCACTACAACCGAATCCTCCTCTCCCACAACTCATATAAATACACATGATGTATAGACATTATGGATGGTTGTAGAGAATTCAATAAAATGAGATATACATACCACTTCTTCCAGCCGCTCTCTTCAAACTCAGCTCATCTCTATTATCAAAGAGAATCACAACATCAATTCCACTTGGAGGATCCGCTGGAGGAGCTGGAGGTCGTGGATCAGGAACAAGGCTGGACTTTCGTGTCTTTCCTTTTGGCTCACGTTTAATTGCTTCCCTTGCATTGGCATCATAGCCACTAAGAGCTTTTTCAAGCATCTTAGCCTGATTGTAATTTTGTGGGTAAGCATCGAGGATCCAGCCAGTTCCTTCTGGAATTCTCCTTTAAGATGAAAAAATTATGGATAATGAAATGAATTGCTTGGTAGCCCTCCTTCCCCACCATCAAAACTCCTATCATAAGGATAGATTTAAGATCCAAATAATGCATGTATAGAATTTAGTATGGAATATAATGTCTAATGAATTAAGCATTATCTTATTCCAATGAAACAAAGTTCACCCATTTCTGTCATGTTTGATGTTGATGATAGAAAAAAACAACACTTGAATTGTAATTAATGTTTAATTAAACATTAAACAATACAATGGTTTGTCTTCATATACTGACATGGGATGATAGAGTCTGCTTGAACAGAATAACAGTAAGCCCTTATCTCACAAATGACTATTATTGTAATTTTACCTGATTGCCTCTGTAATGACATCCACAACAATTTGATCATCAACTGGGCGTCCTTTCTTGAGGAATTTCAGAGCCTTGGATCCCAGTTTGTTTCTTACAGATGGCTGTATGACCCAAGAAAATAAGTGTAATCTACATTTTGCTTCAACACATTTTGCTTGTAATATACGAAACAAAACTGATGAGAAAATAATGTAGGTTTATCTTTTGTTTATTAAACGTTCTGTTCCTCTCTCTCTCTCCCTCTCTCCCTCCCTCCCTCCCTCCCTCCTTCCCTCCCTCTCTCTCTCTCTCTCTCTCTCTCTCTCTCTCTCTCTCTCTCTCTTTCTAGCTATCTATCTACCTACCTATC
>JBBPDF010252978.1:0-12041 GCA_037974715.1 Lomanotus vermiformis | reverse complement strand
CCCCCCCCCCCCCCCCCCCCCCCCCCCCCCCCCCCCCCCCCCCCCCCCCCCCCCCCCCCCCCCCCCCCCACACCACAAAAATACAACAAAAACCCACAAACAAAACCAAACGAAGCAAAAATCAACAAGAAAGCAAAACGAAACTAAAAACTAAAAAGCAAAGCAAAAAGCGAACAACTAGAACAAATCCCAACACACAAATCATGACTTACTTGACTTAAAAGCTTTCCGCGTCCGAATCGTTAGAAGAGGATGCCTCAGCAACCTTCACGATCTTTGTTATCATGGCTCTCAAGCGCTTTTGGTCGTGCAAGTGATCTTAGATGATTTAAATCGCCCTTCGCCTTTAGATAAAAGTTGAGATTGGACAGTTCTTTGTTTAGAATTATTGGAAGTGTTGTTCATGGTATTCATTTGAATTGATTGCCAAATTTTGTGAAATATACTTCCATAGATTTGGCCGGTATATCTTGGTGTCGTCTTAGAATGTGTCCGAATAATTTCCGGCGGCTTTCAACTATGAAATGGGCTTTTCATTACATTTTTTTGTAAGGGGACGAGTTTGAAGTTTTGACTGGGTGATGCTGAGCACTTTCCTAAGCTGTTTCCTATGAAAGACATCTAACTTTTTCACTTCGGTCTGGGTAAGGGCCCATGTCCCGTAGTTGTACATAAGCATCGATTTTACAAGTGGTCTGCACAATTTTATTTTGGTGTTTCTTTTTATTTTATCTTTCCTTATCCCTACAATCTTCAATTTGTTCAAGGCAACATTGGACAGCTGTTTTCGTCTTTCAATGTCTTCAATGTCTTCAATCAGGGATCCAACTTTTTTCGTGGTTTTCCAGGCTGTTTCTATTATGTTGACGGACGTGTATTCTGTTTTCTCAACATCGACCTTTAATTTGAATTTTTCTAGGACTTTTGGAGCTTCATTTACATCTGTATATTCAGTTCCGGCAAAGTCTATGTTACAGGAAAAATACATAGAAGAGGATAAATAAAACATTGTTGTTCAGTCCTCCAAAATTTTCAGTGAATGTTTTTTAAGAAGTCCCGTAACTTGTTTTTCGTTTTGATTCTATATGTATTTTTTCGAGATGCTCTACCAAACAGAACTAAAAAAAAAAGACTGGATCAAGATAGAGAAACCTCTCGAAAAGAGTGACAGACATCGTGAATAAATTATAATAATACCAACGGCAGTAAGATGACTTTAAAATTAATTTCTTGGATTTACTCGTAAGAATTGGGCAGACTTTTATACTCCTTCAGTCGGCCCTAACTACAAACACACCTCTGCATAATATGAATAATACACAACATGAATAAAATTCGCTCTTATGATATTAAAGACGCACACAACTGAACTTTGCCAGTCCGTTTCCAAAGATCACTGCTTGGAGAGAAACTGTTTCTGTTTAATGGTCGCAACGCACCAATCGTATTTAATAAAACTATTACAAATTTCACCAGGTACCGTGAGCGTACTTAAAGTCTCAATGCCAATTTATGGTCCTTTAAGTCCCTGGGCGTTAGTTTTCAGTCTGTAACTCTTAGACTACCATAGTTAAACTACCAGATGAGGATGATTTAACTCTTTGACTGCAATTTGGCCATACATCGGGATGAGCAAGATAATCCCGATATATTATATGGCCAAGATATAAGTAAAAGATATACGCACATCAAACACCCAAGCTACAAATTGAACTGTCTATTCGTTTCAATATGTCAATTTGCGTTCCAACAGACTCTCATTGTAAAGTGAACCTAATTGATCCAGACAAACTTGAGATATATGCTCATGAGTCCCAACTATAAAGCCACGCGTCTGAAGACACCAAGTTTTCTCATTGCACTCCTCTGAGTCCAATTCAGCCGGGGTTTCTCTGCCAACTACATGGTACCAGTCCTCTGACGATGTGAGCATTTGTAATTCAACATTTCAGTTGATCATTATTGATATTTTCCATCGAATCGGATTCCCTTTAATCCAGGATAAAGCAATTATAGAATCAGTATAACAACTGCAAGGAGTGTCTGATAAATGCAAAGCTTCAGGAACACAACCAGGCGTGCGGTCGAAAAGGCCCCAAATTGTTCAAGGTGAGGTACAGAGATAGCCTCCAATAGAGCTGCCTTAGCCTTCTCATAAACCAGAGTACTTGAATATGACTCATTTGACTGCTCAACAGCCATGCATACACAAGTCCCATTGGCTCCCTCACTCGCTTCACAGAATGCAAGCAGTTTCATTTTGTTGAACACTTTCCCTTGTTCGTCGGTGTACCTTCTTCGGATTTGGAATTCTTTAATATCCTTCAATCCATCTGTCAACTCGTTTTTGAAAGACAGTAAATAGGTAATGGCTGGTCCCATTCGAACCCACCTTCCATACTTCTTAAAATGTAATTTTCAACAACATAATAAACGCGGATATCAAACCCAGTGGGTCAAACAACTTGGCGATCTAACGTTACACTGACCGTTTTGTGTGACAATCGCAAACCATATCCATGTCTATAATCATGTTCTTGAAGGCAAAGGCATCCCTTTCTTTGTCACATTGTACACCAAGGACTCGAAATGAAATGTTTTTCACCAGGAGGCACTGTCTGTTTTCACTTATTATTTGCAATCTTTCATTGACAGTATTATCATTGCTTGCCCATTTCACAAGCGTCAATGAGGCTGACAACATTATGCCATTTGCTTCTCCAATCATTTTGAAGGCAATCTTCTGGTGTATTTCTACCAGTGATCCTATCATCCACATACATCCTTCAACTCTCTCACTGTGGGTGTCTCTGGATATCTCTCTGGATGATGTTTGACCGATTCATTTATGAGAAAGGGACTTGATTTGTTCCCGAAAGGGACTCTTTAAAATTTCTTTTTTTTTTTTTTATACCCGTCGCCATCTGGCAGCAAGAATATGTGCACGTATGTGTCTTCATTGTGTGCCCTTATGTTTAGAAATACCTGTTTGATATACGACGTAAATGCAACCGCCATCTTCAAAATCTTAACAGGACTTCTATGAGGTTTGGAAGCAATCATGGACCTGCATGAACGCAATTGTTCAATGACAAGCCGCCCGGCGTCAAACACACTGATCTCATTTTCGTCGTCAATGATTGTTCAATGACAGGATGGTTAGTTCAGTAAAATGTTGGGTGGCCTTTGTCTGCCTCCTCATAGTTCATAAGGCACTTCCACTATTATAACTTTGACCTCCTTGTCACCAAATATCCTGGAGTAATCTGTCGTCAGTTGTGGCTTTTGTTAAGCCCTTTCATCAATGGGCCGAGTCTGGCTCTAACAATAGCTTTATTGTTCAACTAGTTCTTAAAGGCAAACTCTTTTTCCCACGGAAGTCTTAATTCCTCAGAGTTGTAAGTCACAGTTTTTTCAAAGTTTTGCAAAAGTAGCAATTCTTCATCTTTTAAAGTATTTTGCAGATCTTCGGTAACTCTGATAGAGTCTAGATCCCATGTGTTTTGAAAACGTTGAATTTGTGGATCAAAACATAGATTTTGATGAATCACTTGATCGGTAAGCAAGACAGATACCTTACCACAAGAGCCTGAAAAGATTCAATTGAATAACGTTTGTTTAGTACAAGGTTAGTGTCAGGAACATGGACCACATCTCCTTGGAACAAACTCCACATGCAGTCCATCCCCAATAAAATGTCAATTTACCTTGTTTTGCTGTAATGAAAGTCTTCACTTAACGAAAAAACCCTCAAAAACTGCAACACTTCATATCCCAGTCTTGGTCTTTACATGGGCGTACTGACTGTCTCAATCTCTGTAGACTCAAGTTGACAACCGAAACCATTTTCACCTTCAATGTCAAGAAAAACGATGTTCCTAGATCTACTTTTACTAAGCCTATTATTGTGCCAAAGGCAGCATATGCAGTAGTAATGTTTCCAGTGCACTTGAGTTTTACATTTTGAATCACCTCGCTGGTGACATAGGTGTGGTCACTGCCCCTATCAAACATGACATTCGATCTTGTTTTAGTTATACATTCATCCCTCACATTCATCCGCACCAATTGCAAAATGGTCTTACTGACTTTGTTTGAGAGAAGAGTATCGTTCAGACAAACACTGGCCTCAATAGAGAAGAGAACTGTTTTTTCATGACACTTAATCTTCCTTTAAACATTATCATCGCTAATCAAGTCGTGGTGATTACCACTAAATAGTGCATTTTGCAGTGCACGTTTTGCTATGATGACATTTATTTAAGCATGAAAAGCACAGGTATTTAGATTTAATGATACTGATTCTTTCAATTTTGGAATGTTTATCATTTAGTCAGTTTTAAACATTCATCGGGTCTGCCCTTATGCACCTTGTCACACACAACACACACATTTGTTCATGGCTCACAAATGCAGACAGTTTATGTGCCACTATCTCTCCGTTTTCACATTCACATTTTCGTCGTTCTTGAACATGTGAGACTGCTCCCACCTGTTGATCCCACTCTAAAGAAATCCCATTAAAAATCCAATGTCACACTCACGCCCTCATTCCCCGTGTCTTGCCCATTCAAGCAGAATACCCAAGGGGACTTCGATCAAAATTATGGGAGTAAGGAACACGCCGTAGTTGTCGCCGCCACCGATGTCCAACACCTGTAATACTCGAATATGACATTGGATTTCGTCGCAGAGCGGCCAAAAGTTCCTTGATGTTTGAGGTGTTCGGAAGTTCCCTTCATGTCAAAAGGTTTTCAGCGCGGTGAAATATCACCTTTTCCTTTCGGCCGAAACATTCGATGATTATCAATTTGGCGTGTATTGGCGTAATTCTCAGGTGTTACTGCCTGTCCATCATTTATAGCGAACAAAGCTTCAACGTCGAGAACTGAGTTCAAGAATATAATGAACTTGTTCACTTCTGATACGTTGGTTTCATGTACTGCGACGAAACTTTCCCAGAACGAGAACAATTCCAATGGATTGCCGCTGAACCGTGGTAATTTGATCTTTGGTAGACTGACCTCTGCTGTGTCATGTGTGTACGGGAGCCAGATTGTATCTGGCAACATCGTCGGCCTCACACGGGTGTACTTATCAACATAGGCGTCTGCTTCCTTGATATCAGCGTCGATATCTTCAAGGTTGAGAAGGTTAAACCACTTCCGTTTGAATTGTATCAAAATGTTCCATCCTTTTTCTACTTGTTCGAGACATACAGTAATGTCACTTCTTGAGATGGTATCAATTTCTACTTTCAGTAATTGTCTTGTCTATTTATTTCACTTTGTAACCAGACGTGAGTCGTCCGTAGCTCTCTCTTTTCCTTTTCGTTCTAGATCCATTGTACAGCTGGACGACGCAAACTGTTGACAAATCGCTCGACAAGGCCTAACAAAGACAAACACACCTCTAGGATGAGCACACTACGCTATGACGTCACGACTCAATGCTGGTCGTCGCCTGAGATGATAGACCTACAACAGTGTAACAGTCCCTGCTCGCTCAACGCTGCGGTTTAAAAGGCCTTGATATCGAGATCGAGATCTAGTTGAGAATTGAAGAGTGAATGATGTGTTCTCTATCATGAATACGACAATACGACTAGATCAATGAATGTAGATCCAGATTTTAGACCTTTGTGGTTCGGCCCCTTTTATTTTGATCATACCAAGTCATGAAATTAAGAACAGCGATCTAGATCTGGACTAGTCTAGATTTAGTCCATAATCTAGATCGACCTGCTCTAGCTGCTTCAAGTCTAATCCAAGCCCACCAAACACTACACGTAGATCTAGTACTACATATAGTAGACTGTAGAGATTTAGATCCAGATTTTAATATCAGCATGACGTTGTCTCGAACGCACTGTTGTTTTATGTTCCTTATGCATGCCAATATCTTTTGTTGTTACTCCCTTTAGCTCGAACGCCCTGTTATGTAGTAGCCTATATAGGTCTAGATCTCTGTCGTGTTCACAACCTAAATGTCTCTTCTTGAAACTCGCTGTAACTGTAAAGTCCCGGGTTCCAGCACCAATTTTATTTTTCTGGAAACACTTATAAGACTGACATTCCCGATCCACACCCATAGTGATCACGCTGAACACAACAGTGTGAGAGACTTTTTTTTCTTTATTGTCAAATGTCCATAAAATAGAAACATAAACAGCCAACTACAATGTATAGGGGATTTGTTTCGCAACACCTAGTACTAGTAGGCATATCACTAGGATCCAGTCGCTCTGATTCTTTTGGTTGCATCAGCTCTCGCCGGACCATAGCTTTGAACAGTGTTAACTTTGTTGGGAATCTGACATATTTATTTGATCCTGCAGATCTTGTCGAGTTTTGTCCTGCTGGATGTTCCGATAATTAGCCTCGTATTGATTTCAGTAGGTGAGCGTCCACCTCTGGTGAGTGTGCTACTGAAGTATTTCAAGACACCCTCACGCCCATCAAGGTGTTAGCCGTTCATTCAGATCTGCACAGGGGTGTTGTTGTCTGTTGAATTTGACTGTGCTCTGTTGTTGCTGACATCCAACCCAAAGGCTCCGGTTCTTCGCACCTGTCTGTTGGTAAGGTCTTGCAATTGGTGTTACTCTCACTACCGCCCCATATAAGTTGATGTTGTCAGCGAATAGTAAATTGTTTATCTTGGTTCCATCGACGGGCATTGTGGACTCGAAAGGCATCTAGGGTTTATACCATTGTGTTTTCTAGGTAGATATTGAACAGCATTGGAGCGAGAGAGCACCCTTTGCGGACATCGACCGCAGTCTTAGGATACAACGCAAAGTCGTTATTGAGAAAGATTGTACTACTAGTATTTAAATACAGTAGCCAGACAGCTTGTTATGTCCCTCCTCGATGACAAAGCCTCTCAGAAAATGCCATAGTCCTTCATGCCTCTCAGAAAATGCCATAGTCCTTCATGTTTCATGCTATCGAAATGTATGAAGTTGTGATAATATGGTTCCTTTTGGTGTTGAGGGAGTTTTTCCATAACGATGCGGCTGGTGGAAATTATTTCTATTGGCTTGGGCCTGCCCTGAATTCCAGTTGCTCTTTGCCACATGTTCTTCGGCTCCCTTGATTTAATTTTCTTTTTTGAGAATTAACAAACAGGATGTTGCTGGCATTGTTGATTGGACTAATTTTTCTTTGGGGGGAGAGTAGGACAATTGTAAGTGCTTTCTTCCTCTCTTCCGGCTATTTTTAGGTCTCCGAGATTTTCTAGCACAGCGATGCAACTAAAACCCCACTATCTAAGTAAAATACGACTTCTTACCAGCAACCGTTTCAACATTTCTTTGTTTGGCGTTCATTTCGATCAATTTCTATTACTCATCATCCCGAAGACCTACATTTTGAATGCTGGTATCGCTGTCGGTATTGATCTTTTGCTTACGTTGTTAATGCCCAAGAGAAATCGAGGTCTATAAAGCACGCCCCCCTCCCACACACACACACACACACACACACACACACACACACACACACACACACACACACACATGAGCCGATGTACTGGGGTCAGACATCACGTCTCAACTTCTACATGATTCGCATCACCCACATTGTATTTTTCAAACCAACTTCCTATCGGTCAGCTGTCGGTATGGCAAACCTTTACCATGCAATTAATTCAGTGTGCTACGACTGTTCGCGGCTGCATTTTTTCAAGTCGTTCATGACGACTACATGTTACTTGCTCTCAGTTTCTCTTCTTAAGTGCGACAGAAATTTATGCAATTAGAAGAATCAAAACATTACACATAAACTTGCTTGAAGAACAGATGTTTTAGTTGTTTCTTGAAGTCATCAGTGATTGGTGCATTTCGAAGGCGTTGTGGAAGGCTATTCCATTGCTTGGTGTCGAAAACAGAAAGGGCTCATTCTCCAAATTTGGTTCTTGGAATTTGAAGAAATCCTTTGCTTATTGAGCAGAATGATCCGGGAGGTTCGTATATTTTCAGCAGATCAGTGAGATACGATGGTCCAGACTTATCAAGGACTTTGAAGACTGTGGTGACCACCCTAAACTCGATCCTTTTGTTGATTGGCAGGCAGTGGAGCTCCTTCAAGACCGGAGAAATGTTATCTCTTGACCTGCAGACCGTGATGTGAGAGTGATGACTTTCATACAGCGATTCTGAATGCGCCATAGACAGAAGAGCATTGGGGTAATCCAGATGGCAGATGACAAATGCGTGGATCAACATTTTAGTGTTTCTGCGTCAATGTAGTGATAGATCCTGTTGATGCTTCACAGGGATATGAAGCAGGGGTATGAAGCAGATTTATTCAGGAGTTGAGTCATCGATAATGGTTTCTTCATGATAAAGCCAAGATATCTTGTTGATTGGTTTGTAAAGATGGTTATATCACCAACAGTGATTCTATCCAGAGACATTTGTTTCAACTGTTTAATAGTGGCAAATAGGATTACTTCTAGATTCTGTATTGTCGTTGTTCAACTTAAGATTGTTTTCACGCATCCACTATTTACCATATTCAATACATTTTTCAACATGTTCTTTAGCACAATCTTCGTTCTGCAGACTCAATGACATGCATATCTGAGTGTCATCAGCATGAAGATGACACTGAAGTCCATGTTTGCTGATCACATCACACAGTCGAATAAAATCGTAATGCATCTTATAAATCAATGGGGCAAAACTAGAACGCAGCGGTATTTCAAATTTGAGGACTCTTCTTTGTGACAACGTGGGATCAATTGTCACTGCCTATGACCTATTTGTAAGGTAGATAGAAATCCAATCTAATGCACCGCCTATGGTGTTAAAGATTTGTTGAAGGTGGTTGATCATCATCTGTTGGTCGATTGTATCGAACGCCCCACTAAGATCAATAAAGTATATCATGAATCCATTCCATTTTATGAATGTCTCTCATGGTGTCATAAAGTATTCCAACGATGTTGTTTCAGTGTGTTTCAATATCACATTGGAAGCGTTATACTTTTTAAATAAGTGCATTATTTTATATCACTATGCTGCACTGCAACAGCAGCAGCAGCAGCAACAACAACAACAACAACAACCAACACAGCCACGATCACCAGAAACACAAGTACCATTAATAGCAACATCAAAGTGTATAACCGTAACAACTTAAATCAACGAAATCAAGGTTTTTAAGTTTTAAGATTTATTGTGGATTAAAAAAAAAAACTATAACAACGTTTCATGATGCATATGTTTATGCCATTGCAATAACATTTAAACGTGAAATACTTAAGAGCATTTTTTTGCGCAAAGGTATATTGCAGGTCCCACAATGGCAATGGAGGCAACGCCTTTGTTTGGGTATATACTTGTCGTTAAGGCCAATGTCATCCAAATATTATATCTTCAGTTACTTATGTCGCTTTAGGGCTATCAGATCAACTGCCTGAGGAACCGCTATCTGATTCCGGTGCAGCTAGGTGCACACCAGAGCTACACTGCTCTTGATGCCCTGCTGAACATGAGACGCATTTGCATTAACAGTGAACTTTTAATATAGAAGGCACGCGTTTGCGAAAGCTGCGTCCAGCGGATTCGTGAACAGTGTTCATTATTTCTTTGACCGTATTGAAATTCTGTACCATCCAATATTTTGAATCAGCGATTAACGCTGACCATTTCACTGTTGGGCGTCCGAATAACATAAGGCTGTTCAACTTGGATCTTTTTCTGCAGAGTAGCATTCCATGAGATAGCCTTTTCCAACGGCTGTATTCCTTCTTCGTCAGATGCCCTTTTCCAAAGACTGTATTCCATCTTTGTCAGATGCCCTTTTCCAACGGCTGTATTCCATCTTTGTCAGATGCCCTTTTCCAACGGCTGTATTCCTTCTTCGTCAGATCCCCTTTTCCAACGGCTGTATTCCATCTTTGTCAGATGCCCTTTTCCAACGGCTGTATTCCATCTTTGTCAGATCCCCTTTTCCAACGGCTGTATTCCTTCTTTGTCAGATGCCCTTTTCCAACGGCTGTATTCCATCTTTGTAAGATGCCCTTTTCCAACGGCTGTTAACTTCTTCGTCAGATGCCCTTTTCCAACGGCTGTATTCCATCTTGGTCAGATGCCCTTTTCCAAGGGTCGTATTCGATTTCGTCAGATGCCCTTTTCCAAGGGTCGTATTCGATTTCGTCAGATGCCCTTTTCCAAGGGCTGTATTCCATCTTTGTTTAATGGCCTTTTCCAAGGACAATATTTCATCTTTTTCAGATGCCCTTTTCCAAGGACAGTATTTCATTTTTGTAAGATGCCCTTTTCCAAGGGATGTTTTCAATCTTTGACAGATGCCCTTTTCCAAGGGATGTATTCCATTTCGTCAGATGCCCTTTTCCAAAAGCTGTTTTCCATTTCGTCAGATGCCCTTTTCCAAAAGCTGTTTTCCATCTCTGTCAGATGCCCTTTTCCAAAGGCTGTATTCCATCTTTATAAGACTCCCATTTCCAAGGGCTGTATTCTATCCGTAGCAATTTCCTGAGGCATTTGAATTCGAAAGCCTATTTTCTATGCTCCATCTCTGAAGTTAAGTGCCCATATAGCAGGTCTATATAATATCACTGGTATAATTCCAATTTACATTCAGAGTCGATGGACTTACTTTTACATATTGTCTCGAGACGCGCCACAAAAGATTTGCCGACTTTATATTACAGTTATAGATAGTACTGCGATCCTTGGGTATGATGGATCCGAGGTATTTGTGTTTATCTTCTTCTATTCTTTCGCCGTTTACAGCGATATTAGGTAGTGATTTTGTGTCTGGCTTATTGGATGTGCAAATTTACAAAAAGATGAAGCGGTGTCCGGCGTAATGACTCATCCTCTTGCTACTCGCAATATTTCTTTTCTTTGCACAACATTTGTATGTTTAAGGAGAAGGGCAAGCTGATAGCTTAAATCATTTGCCTTTTGACAGCATGCCACTATCTATCTTTCTGAAGCACCGTTCCCAAAAAAGATGCCGAGGTACCTGAATAATTTCACTAGGTGAATAGAAGAGTCATTAATGTTGATGTTGAAACTTTCTGATATTCTGTTCACATTCATGATTTCTGTTTTAGTGCTATTCCATTTTGTCAATTTCTCTGATGGTTTCATTAAGGATTTGCAATGTCTCTGTGTGTTTCAATATCAGTTTGTAAACATTTTTAAATAAGCGCATTATTTTATACCACAATGGTGGATAGCAGCAACACCACCACCAACAACAACGGTAACCCAACATGAGTACCGCTATCAACATCATCAAAATGGGTACCAGTTAAAATGTAATCAACGAATTGAAGGTAAATGCTAGTTTAAAGATGTATTACAGATGTTAAAAAATGGTACTTGTACAACCCTTGGTCAATTCCATAGTTATGCCATTGCAGTATAACATTTAAACGTGGAATACTTCAGAGGTTTTTTTTTGTGCAAAGGTATATTGCAGGCACCACGGAAAATCATCGTCCATCTCATCACAATGGAGACAACGCCTTTGTTTGGCCATTGATTTGACTCCAAGAACAACGCCAACGTGACGGATATCTTCACTTACCTGTCGCTTTAAAGTTATCGGATCAAGAGCCCAAGGAACCACTACCGAATACCTATGCAGTCCAGTGCACACCAGAGCTACACCTCCTTTGTTCCTAAATTGACCACATGACACATTTCCATTAGCAGTGGACCTTTTTATAAGGAAAGCAAGCATTAGCGAGAAGCACAACAAGCAGATTCGTTAACAGAGGCCACGACAATTTTTTTGTCCGTATTGAAAGTCGGTACCACCCAATTTTTGAACCAAGCGATCAAAGCCAACCATTTCACCGTTCTACTTCTGAACAACCTGAAGCTGTTCAAGTTGGATCTTCTCTACTGAACGTGAAAACCCTTTCCAAGGGCTGTATTACATCTTGGCCCGATGCCCTTTTCCATGGGCCGTATTCCATTTTTACATGCCCTTTTCCAAGGGCAGTGTTCCATTTCTAGATGCCCTTTTCCAAGGGCAGTGTTCCATTTCTACATGCCC
>JBBPDF010251871.1:0-12042 GCA_037974715.1 Lomanotus vermiformis | reverse complement strand
CTCTCTCTCTCTCTCTCTCTCTCTCTCTCTCTCTCTCTCTCTCTCTCTCTCTCTCTCTCTCTCTCTCTCTCAACTAAAACATAAGGGAAATGTCATGGAGGATGAGGATAATTCATTTAGAGTTACTGAGAGTAAATTTCTTCACAGTTTCTTGATCCTGTCCGCTGGACTCCTGTAAGTCTTTGTCTCTCTTACGGTGTTTGGTGGTTTATGAACTGTTTCTTCCTTCTCGCAGAATTTTTTGAGTCAATTTTTAAAATCATTCAGAATTTTTGCACATATTTCATTGTCTTGAAGACTTCCAAAGTTGGGTTCGGCTGCTCTTAAATGAAAACTGTATTTCCCAGTCTTGTCTAGATCTCTCTTGGAATACCATTTTGCTGTGTAATTTGTGTCTTACCCATCCTCTCTCATATATATGATATGTCCATCTGTCACCCTCATTTCCACTATCTGTTTAGTTGCTCTCCTTTAAATGATTGTATCAGTATATATAATTATTTTTCATTTTGTAAAGTGACCAGACTAAACTTGCATTGTCCAAGTGAGTACATGCTAATGACTTGTACAATGGGATGAATGTTTTTGTTTTTTGGGGGGTTTTTTGTTTTTGTTTTTGTTTGTTTTTTTAATGTTGAATGGAATATTCTTCACATCATTGTAAACATTGATGTTACTATTTTTGCTCTCTCACTATGTTTGTCAAAAATGAGATTGCTATCTATTGTCTCTCCAATATCATTTTTACTCTGCCACTGTTTCTATTTGCTTTTCCATTTGTGAGTTACTAAACTTGTGGTTCAGGTTGTGTTTGTCAATGTGTATTATTGTATGTTTACATTTGTCAGGATTGTAATGCAATAACATGTTTTGCTGAAAGTTGTCAGCTTATATCTAAATCATCTCGACGAATTAAAAAAGTAACATCAAAACGAAAAACCTCATGCAGAAACCATTGTTTTTCAAAACGAGGTCTGAGACAGTCGAAAATGATGAAAGTGCACAAACTTGAATGATCAAGTAGCTCAAGCACCACCATGAGAGAAATTCAGTACAAAACACATTACCACAAGATCTGGAGCTCAGACATGTACATTGCCATTGTTGAATAATTTAGACAGCCAGTTACATTCATATTTCCTTCTAAAACGAAATGCTACATTGAAGAGCTCAATATGAATGAAAAGCAATAATGCAAATTTTAATAGCAACAAAACAAAGTTTGTTTGAAAATGCTGATGTCTACAATGGAGCTTTCAATGAAAAGTTTAAAACAGCGTAAAGCTGTCAGAGAAGATGAAATCTTAAAAATGAATACTAGAATCATTAGAACTAATCGGCAGAACTAAACTACTGGCCTTACTAAACAATATTTATGTGCTCGGCAGCCTATCAGAAGATTTTTTAACTTTATAGATTACGAGAAAACTTTCAACAGGGTAAAACATGAAATAATGATCGCGACACTGGGGAAATACAACATAGGAATATGAAAACATGCAAATTCTTAGTAACCTAGACTGGCAACAAATATCAGCAATGAAACTAGATAAGAGCAAAATTATTTAATTTGTATGGGGAATGGGTTTTCAAAGAATGTGAAGACGGAGGTATAAAAGTATTAGTGGATATGAAATAAATAACATAGGATATACCGATGACACAGATTTACTGGCAGAAAGTGAACGTGAACTACTGGAATTGGTGAATAAGGTTAACAAGGAAAGTCTGGAATGTGTACTGAAATTAAATTGAAAAAAAAAAAAGAGTATGACCTTGCTTGTTTGCAAATCAAGCAATGCAAAGTCATGCAAACAAGTGAATGTATAAGTCAATGAGATAAACATTGAGCAAACTCGTCGCTTTGAATATGTTGGTAGCTACCTGACAAATGACGACTGTTACGCGTTTAGAATAAGGGGAAGAATAGGAACAGCTGAGACCTGTCTGATAAAATTGATTAATTTGCTGTGCTCTCATTCTTCTTCTTCTTCTTCTTCTTCTTCTTCTTCTTCTTCTTCTTCTTCTTCTTCTTCTTCTTCTTCTTCTTCTTCTTCTCTTCTTTTTCTTCTTCTTCAAGTACAAGATCTGATGCAGACATCAGTGATCATGGCATGCCATTTACTCTTAGTTTTATCAGTCATCCAGTAATTTAAGCTCTGTAAGTATGTTATATTTGTTGACCTTGACTCCTTTTCCCTTCAATTTTTCCACCATGGGCTAAATGTTCAAGATCTTGATGTCTATTTATATGGCCTAAAAACTTTAGCTGTCTTTTCCTGATTGTCTTCATTAATGATCTATCAACTCCTGCTTCTTCTAGTACTGCTTTATTACTCTTGTTATCTTGCCATGAAATTCTTAACTTCTCCTGACAAACCACATTTCTGTTGCTTCTAAACTTATTCTCATATTTGTTGATATATTCCAACACTCACAGCCATACAGCAGTATTGACCACACATACGCTTTTAAAATTCTATTTTTTGTATCCATTGAGATATTTCTATTTTTTCATTTTTTTTTAGATAGAGCTCATTTTCTGAAACTGTCTTTTGTAACTGCAATTCTCCTTTTCATTTTTGTATCGTACTTTCCATATGATGTGATTATGTATCCTAGATATTTAAAACTTTGGACTTGTTTTATTTTCTCTCCATTACTTATTAAGGCCCGTTCGATTTGTTGACTCTTTGGACACAACCATGCATTCTGTTTTCTTTATATTAAAACACGCCCTTTACGTTGGACACAACCATGCATTCTGTTTTCTTTATATTAAAACACGCCCTTTACGTTCACTTTCAGTGACTAAAACATTAAAAAGACTTTGGAGATGTATCATCTGCATACCTAATGTTACTGATATTTTCTGCATTTACTTTGATGCCTGGTTTTTCTTCTAAATTTCTAAGGATTGTTTCACTTTATATATTAAAGAGATCGGGGGACATATCACAGTCTTGTCACACTCTTCTTTTGAGCATGTTTATTTATTCGCTTAGTTCCCCTTCATTACAGGTTCCTTATAACTCTTAAGTCTTTTACTTCTTTTTCTTATTTATTTAAGTTATCAAAATGTTCCTCGTGTCTTACTTTGTTAAAAGCCTTAGAATAATCAATAAAACATATTTTTTACAAATCTGTTTGAATTTGAATACATCTTTCCATTAACGTTGATAGGGTAAAAATGGCATTTCGGGCACCTTTGTCTGGAACAAAGACAATTTGAGTTCTTGAAATCTCAGGTCTTAAACACTTTCTCATTCTAATCATTAGTATTCTAAGGAATAATTTTGTAATGTGACTCATAACACTTATTCTTCTGTGAAGCTCACATTCTTTAGTAACAGGTGTTTTAGGTAGTGTTATGAAAATTGATTTTATTAAGTCTTCAGGTATGTTTCCACTATCATAATATATTGCTTTTAAGAGATTTGTTGTCATCTCTATCCCTACATCTTCTAATGCTACGATTACTTCTATTGGTATATTGTCTGGACCTGTTGATTCACCAAATTTCATTTTCTTTATGACATTTCTACTTCACATTTTAATATTGGGGATCCATCTAGCTCCTTCTTTATAACGGTCTTATGGCCCCTTTCATGTAGAACATCCTTTCTTTCCCCTAACTTCTCTAATTGTGGTGTGCATATATTTACTATATTTGTTTCGGTTAATTTCTATTTCTTGCCAATGATCATTTATCCATTTTTCTTTTGCTTCATTGCATTTCTCTTTTATGTCTCTATTCAGTATTTTTTTTTCTATATCTGGCTTTGTTTGCCTCCGCTTTTTCATTAATTCTAGAATGCCATTTGTCATTTTTATGTTATGTTCTTTTTAAGTTTTTTCAAGGATATTTTTAGTCCTAGCTTCCTCCCCAATATTTTTTCAGGTTGGGTTAAGATTGCCTAGAAGTTCAAATATATTTTTGACACTAACTGTAAAATTATTGTTTTTTTGCTGACCTGTTCTGAAGAGTTCTGCTTCAAATTTGGGTTGTTGGGATTTCTTCAGCTTTTTAAAGTTTCATCTGTATTGTACAAAATACTGGTACATGGTCACTGTTACAACCTCCTCCTGGCATTGTTTTTGCTGATTGAAATGAATTTCTAAATCGCTTTTGAACTTATATGAAGGCCATTTGATTTCTAACTTTGTCTCCTGGGCTAATCCATGTGTATTTTATTGTAGGATGATTTTTGTACCATATGTTTGAAATAATAAAGCTATTTTCTCTACACCAGTCGATGAGTCGACTTCCACTTTTTTTTCTTATGCCTAGACCCCATGGGCCAACTGTGTCTTCCACTCCTTTGTCTCCAACTTTAGCATTGAAATCTCCCATGACTATTTTTACATCTTGTGATTTAAGTTGTCCCATATCTCTATCAAGATTCATATCAGTCGAAATCTAATTCCAGGATTCTAAATCGTGGATCAAATTTAACTGATACATTGAAATTTAGACCAGCCGAATTCTAATTAAGATCTAAAAATTAAGATAAGTCGAAATCTAACACATAGATCAAATTATAGATCAGTAGAAATCTAGTTTGTAGACCAAATTTGATATCATCCAAAATCAAATCTAAATGTTTCCTTGCAGGTAGAACTGAAAAAGCTATGAATGAAAGAAGTACGACAAACCTCCAATCCCTTCTTTCAGGAGCACCAAAAGGTACGGTTTTAAGTCCAGTTTATTTTTTTTTAATATACATAAAAAGAATTTATCACAATCTCATATAGAGGCCCAAAATGACACTATGGGCAAACGATAGCCTGTTATACGGTGGAATAACAATGCTAATGGCAGTAAAATACTCACTCCAACGATAGGGAAGAGACTAGAAAAGGAATTCCACGCCAAAATGCATGTGACATCGTTGGCCGTCCATGGCATCTCTAAATACATAGAGATGTGTAATACCAGTCAAAGAATATGGATGGTGTTTGTGGCATCAACTTCATCTAAACCAAGAGAGGTTATAGACAAAATACAAAAAGCGCAGGCAGATTTGTAACCAAGAACTACAGTAACTGTTGAGAATTACTCTAGACCACATTCACATCAGTTCTACAAATGCACAAGTAAATTGACAACACTGTCCTCTTAAAAAACAAAAAAAAAAAACTTTTAATGAATGAACTGGTCTTGTCTTCTTGCTTTCTCAAGCCTTCTCAACTCTACCCCGACCACTCTCACTCGCCTGATACACACACATACACACCTCATTTCCGTGGGGTTCTGTCAGGGTTAGTACATAAATTGAAACTTTTCACAACATTCTCCCCACCTTGAAGTACACAGCTTCAACATCAATATCAAATCACATAAATCGACTTCGTAAATGACATTATCAACAAATTACTTATCATCACCAATTATACTCAAACCAACATTGTCTTTAAAAATGCAGATTATACCTTAATCGCCACAACATAAAGTATAACAATGTGAATAAAGAGAGAAAAACGTAATTAATCTTAAATTGGAATAGAAATGAGAACAAAACAAAACTAAAGGTCTAAGCGGTTTGGAGGTTTGACCAATCGACCTCTCGTTGATCTTTTGTTATCAACAAACTCCTTGTTCATTTCTTCATTAAAGTCATTTGATTCTTTACATGTCTCCAATTCAAGACAATGTAACTTTTGTACGGGTCTTACTACATTCCCCTTTGCAGTCTTGACTTCAACGGTTCTCACCCTGCCATCCCTTCCAGGCAAAAGCCTCACGACCTTTCCCAAAGGCCACATTAGTCTAGGGCAGTTATCTTGGCTTAGCATTACAATTGAACCCTCTGTCAAACTATTACCTTTAGAGGAGGTCTTAACTTGAGGAAGATTACGAATGTAATCTTCCTGCCACACTTTCCAGAATTTGTCCAATTGTTTATCCGCAAATCTATAGCATTCCCTAACAAATGACCCTGTTACTTCAAAAACATCATCATTGCTATGAGGATCTGGCCTGAGAGCGTCATTCCGCCCAAGAAGGAAATGAGATGGAGAGAGAATACCACTACATTCGGGATCGTCAGACACATATGTCAGTGGTCTGCTATTGATGCAAAATTCAATCTCAATCAACACAGTCTCAAGCTCTTTGCGAGTAAGAAGGCCGTTCCCTATTGACTTCTTCAGTGACTGTTTTGTGGAGCGAATTAATCTTTCCCAGATGCCTCCGCGCCAAGGAGCTCTCGGTGCGTTGAAAACCCACTTACAACTTTCATCTGAATGGCGCGAAGTTAGTTCTCTAGCTGCGGCCTCGAATGTTTTCGCATTATCGGACAACACTTTCTTTGGCATACCACGTCTAGACACAAACCTGCGAAAGGCAAGCATGAAATCAATCAAGGACAAACTCTCGCACAGCTCGATATGGATAGCTCTCGTGACAACGCAAGTGAAGATCAAAATGTACATTTTCTTCCCGAACATGTCCGCAGTGAACAGTGGACCTGCGTGGTCTAAGCCAGTAACGCTGAACGGCGAAGCTCTAGTCAACCTTTCCTGTGGTAAAGGAGAAACCACTTGTGTGCAAGGTGAAGAATCATGTCTCTGACAACGTACGCATTCGCGTTTGATACGCTTCGCTAAGGATCGCAAACCAATGATCCAGAACTGATTTCTTAGGGATGATAACATTTGAGGCACCCCACCATGTTTCAATCTTTGATGCTCCCTGCGCACCATCAGCATTGTCAAATGACATTTCGGTAGAATGATCGGGTGTTTTTCTTGAAATGAGAGATCAGAGAACTGTAGGCGGCCTGTCATTCTCAAGAGTCCTTTCTTGTCCAGATAGGGTCGTATGTTGTGTAAGACTGACTCTTTCTTCACTTGTTTTCCGTTTGACAGATCTTTGATTTCGTCAGCAAAATGTAAACTTTGGATATACCACAGTAATTTCTGTTTTCCAAATTGAAGCTCTTCCGTACTGAGAGGTTTTGACTCCTTTGTTTTGGTTTTCGCATTGTTGACAAAACGGAAGATCCATGCAAAGATTCTGACAGCTTTGGAAAACTCTCCCCACCGTTGGGTATCTAGAACTTTATCTGGATTATGTGTCCTGTTCATGCAAACTGTCGTTTGAATTTCCTTTTCAGAGGTATCTTCACAATCCTCAAATTTGTCCATGCAGATTTCAATTCGGTTGTCAGTCGTTTGTTGCAGTTCAGCAAGCCATGGTGGACCATGGAACCACCTGGGATTCTCCAGTAACTCTCTTGAAGGTAGTCCTCTAGTCAACATATCTGCAGGGTTCTCCTTCCCAACGCAATGAGACCAGCATTCTGGGGCAGTAAACTCTTGTATTTGGACAACGCGATTGCAGACGAACATTTTCCATCGGGTAGGATCACTTTTGATCCATTGTAAAACTACAGTGGAGTCAGTCCAGCAAAATTGTTTTATCTCATCTGAGGGTTCCAGCGCCTCTTTGACCGCATGAATCAGTTTTGCTCCGGTAACTGCTCCGAGTAATTCAAGTCTTGGTAGTGTGACGGGCTTCAATGGACTAATTCTAGCCTTTGACAACACCAAAGAGACAGACACCGACCCATCAACCTCAAACACTTTGATGTACACAACAGCGCCATATGCTTTTAATGAAGCGTCGCAAAAGCAATGCAACTCAACATCTCTTTTCTTTTTCCAAGAAATTGAAACAAAGCTTCGAACTAATGACAATTCCCGCAAAGTGATCAAGTCGCTAGCCCAGCGTGCAAATCTTCGGCCTATGTCGTCGAGAACCTGCTCATCCCACGACAGACCCAACTCCCAAATCTCTTGGAAAAGAATCTTGATTGAGACAACAAATGGGGAAATCAGACCAAGCGGATCAAATATCTTTGCTATGCAACTCAATACCAACCGTTTGGTAACCAGCACGTCAGGAGCGATATTCAAACAATCAAATGTGAGAGCGTCCTTTGCAGGATTCCACCGCACTCCGAGCACTTTGTTCATTTCAATGCTTACACTCTTATCTTGAAAACTTCTCTGAATATTTTCTGCAACTTGAACATTGTTTGAAGACCACTTTGTCAAATTCATACCGGCCTCTCTCATGACCTTTGAGGCTTCCGACACCATGTCAAGAACTTCTTCCACTGTATCTCCACCCGAAAGCCAATCGTCAACATACATATTTTGAGACAACTCTTGTACCGCTCTATTTTCTTGATCATATTTGGACAAGTGATGTCTAACGGTGGCATTCAGCAAAAAAGGAGATGATTTGTTACCGAAAGGAACACGCTTGATTCGCATAATACGAATTTGATCTTCAACTTTCCAAAAGAACCTATGCACATCTCGATCTTCTGGACAAATACAAATTTGAAGAAATGCCTTTTCAATATCGGCTGAAATAGCAATTTTGTTTTTTCTAAATCTGATAAGAATGTCGCTTAAGAGCGGCAACAAATTCGGCCCTGTTTCCATGCAGTCGTTTAAAGAAACACCGTTGGGGCCTGCAGCAGAGACATCAAAGACTGGGCGGATTTTTGTCGTAGTACTCGAACCCTTTACCACTGGTCTATGAGGCAAATAGTACACAGGACCACGACTACTACCCTCTTTTACTTCTTCAATGAAATCCCTTCTTTCCATGTCTTTTATCACCGCATTGTAGCCTTCTTTCAGGCTTTGGTCTCTAGATAGCCTTTTTTCTAAACTTTTCAACCGAATCAATGCCTCGGTTTCATTGCTTACCAGAGTCCCCCTTTTACCCTCGACCCAAGGTAATGACACCTGATACCTGCCATCAACAAAGGTGATGGTCTTTTCAAATTCATTCATAACATTTGATACATTATGATAACTGTAATTATGATGTTTGCATTCAAGGTAATCTAAATCCCACAATTTTCTAATGTGTGATTCTGGAATGTCGTTTAGACACAGAAATTGTCTGCATTCAACCTCAGATTGTTGTTTGCTGTTTTCATGTGTCAGAAAAGCACCAGAAAGCACCCACAACCCAAAATGTGTCTTCTGTGCTACAAGTCCACTTGGACTTTGAATTGATTCCTTTGAATCAATCAACTTCCAGTAATAGTCTTGTCCTATCAGTATGTCAATGGTAATATTGTTTGTTGTGCTAATGTTATGTGATAATTGGCATTTTTGCGAGAAATAGGACAACAGATCCTGGGGAATTTCTGGTTTGTGCAACACAGCACTGATACACTCTACTTCTGTTAAAAGAAGTTTCTGTGGTTGTTGATCAACCAGGTCAAATGTGATCCCAAACACATTTCTATTTTGACCTAAGGACGGCTGTTTGGATCCGAATCCAGACAGTCTGACCTTTTCTCTGCCTTCAAATTGTGGTTTTAATTTCTTCACAGCATTAGATGTAATAAAACTCTTGTCAGAACCACTGTCAAAGAGAATATTCATTTCAATTCCATTAATCTTTATCATTAACGTTTGTAGTACTGTTGAAACATTAGACATTGTGTTTTGACAAAAGGTCACGTGGGACTGATCACCATTTTGGTCATTATTGCTTTCTTTCTCTAAACTGGTCTGAGTGTGTGTAATACTACCACCGACATTACAAAACAACTCATTATGCTTTCCCTTACAAATTTGGCATGTAGAATAACACTTTTTAGCCATATGACCTTTTCTCAAACACACAAAGCAAAGGTTGTTTTCTCTAATTTTCAATTTCACAACATCAGCATCAATCTTAAACACAGCTCTACACTGGTAGCTTTCATGTCCTCCACAACAAAAAACACACAAAGTCACATCCCTCGAAGCACATTTGTTTGGTTTCACGTTTGTTCTGTCACCACGCGAATTTCCTTGCGCCCCGAAATTTGAGGAGAATTGTCCCGCATCTGTAGACACTGGTTTGTGGTAGCAGGACTCCCTGCCCGCTGCGGAGTTGATCAAAGAGACTCCTGTCGCTGGTACTCTGGAACCACGGGCTTCCCTGCCTGATCCGGAGTACTGAGAATGTTGATGTCTGAGGTCACGACCTCGCTGTCGGTATGGACTGCAAACTGTGGGAGAAGCTGACGGCTGTTCGAAACTCTGTGACCTCTCCCGATTTGCGATCTCTCCCTGAAGAAAATCCATTAGAAAGTCAAGGTCTGCCTCTTTCTCGGGGCTTTTACGCGCCCAGAACAGACGAATATCTGGCGGCAAACGACTGACTATCAACGGGGTCAAAATGAGTCCATAGTTGGTTCCATCAACACCGAGTGTTTCTAGGCTGCGAATGTTACTCTGTAACTCTTTGAACACGTTCCACATATGCTTGACATTTTTGTTCGAATTTTGAAAATCGATGGTTAACAAGTTCTGGATGTGGCCATACACGATTCTTTCTTTCCTTCCAAATCTAGATTTCAAAATATCTAGTGCACTTTTGTAATTTTCGTTGGTGAGTGAAAGTCCCTCTATCGCCTTTAGTGCATCTCCCACTAGAAAAGATTGAAGGTAGGTAAATTTCGAAACATTCGGTAGACTTGTATTGTCGATGAGGGCTGTGAACTTGTCATAAAACGGCTGCCACAACGAAAATTCGCCGTCGAATTTGCCAATGTCAATTTTCGGTAGATAACCTTGACTGGGCCCCAATTCCTGTGACTCTTCGCGAGCACCACTTTCTCGTGCGCTACTCACTTCCGTTGGTCCGTGTAAAAAGTTAAAGCGGTGTCTAATTTTTGCGAGTGTCGCATTCGCTTCACGGCAATAATAATCACTTTGATCAATGTCACTTTCTAACTCCTCCTCATCTAACAACATCTCTAATTCTTCCTGAACTGAATTCAAAGCAGCTAGTCTTTGTACTATCTCACCACTCATCAGCTCTAATTCTTCCTTTAGAACATCGTCCCTTTCTAATAATGCACACGCATTTTTCATCGTTTTTGTAAGCCAACCACGACACACTGCTCGACGCCGTCTCACTGACGAGTCGTCTGCCATCTTGTCACTGGAAACTCGGTTGACACCTTCAAGAAATGAAAACAGAAAAGCCTACCAACGTTACGTTAAAAATCTCATCAAAGAGGACTCATCTAAAAGCCTATGGAGATTCATAAAGAGCAGAAAATGTGACACGGTTGGAGCTGCAACACTAACTGATCAGAACTCTACGCACACAGATAGCAAAGAAAAAGCCTATGTACTAAATAGAGAATTTTGTGCGGTTTTCACGTCTGAAAACATCAACAATATACCAGAAAAAAACATAACAAATGTCCCAGTAATGGGCTTAATAAATATTACAGCGGAAGGAGTGGAAAACCTTTTGATACACTTAAAGCCAAAAAAGGCAGCAGGCCCTGATAAGATACCACCCCGTCTCTTGAAACCAGTCGCTAGAGAAATTGTCCCAGCGCTTACCATATTGTTCCAACTTTCCCTTGACAATGGTCGTATGCCAAAAATATGGAAGCATGTAACTGTTCAACCTGTCTACTGTCTACTAGAAGGGACGCAGAGATGTAGCCCAAAATTATCGCCCAATATATATGACCTGCATATGCTGCAAACTTCTAGAACACATAAGATCGTCAATAACACAACATCTTGAAAACAACAAATTACGCAACATGGATTCCGAAAGCAACGATCATGCGAGACACTACTACTAGTCAATGTAACACACGACCTTTCCCAAGAGATTGACAAAAGTGGGCAGACCGATATTATCCTCCTGGACTTCGCAAAAGCTTTTGATAAAGTCCCACGCAATCGACTGCTCAAAAAACCATGCAACCTGGGAATAAGAAATAATTCATTGAAGTGTATAACTGCTTTTTTGAATTACCGAACTCAGCAGGTAGTTGTGGACGGAGAACCTTCAGACATTGGCAGTGTGCCACAGGGGTCTGTCTTAGAACCAACATTACTTCTCGTCTACATCAATGATCTTCCAGATGGTATAAAGTCTAAAGTCCGATTATTCGCTGATGACACTGCAATGTATAGACACATCCACTGTTTGGAAGACTGTTTGTTGTTGAATGATGACTTGAGACGCGTCCAGCAATGGGGAACCCT
>JBBPDF010250761.1:0-12043 GCA_037974715.1 Lomanotus vermiformis | reverse complement strand
GTAGAAAACTGGAGGTGGAAAATGATGAGGATAACGACGATGATGAGGAGGAGTTGGAGTTGGAGGATAAGGGGGAGGAGGATGATGATGGTGACGACGACGACAACGATGATGACGACAATGATGAGGATGATGATGACGACGACGATGATGATGATGATGACGACGACGACGATGATGGTGATGGGCACAGAGACGATGACGAGATGGAACATAAAGAGTCGAAATGAGATGGATGGCTGGTGATGGACATGAGTCAATTTTAACTCCAATTCTGCGTTTAAAAACAGACGAGGTTTATTAAGGCTTCTTTGCTGGCATCATCAAATTCAAAATGCAATACATCATTCAGTATGTACATCAACAATACAGTCGTTGGGCTTTCAGCGCGCTCATGTGCAGGCTGAGCCATGGCCATAGCATACTTGACTGAGATTCTCCCCTCTTCTCTCTGCCTCCGTCGGTGTTTCTGGTCTAGTTTCTTACTATTATTAATATTATTACTTGCCTTCTAGGCAAGTGTACATCATACATATTGTAAGTAAAGTAATAAATAGTAATATACCAAATCTTGAAAGATCTTTGTGTGTGTGTGTGTGTGTGTGTGTGTCGCATGTGTGTTGGGGTAGGGAAGGGCTGCTAATACTAATAGTAATAGTATAGAGTTAGCTAAGAACTATCAAGAGCCTTGACTATGGATGTGATGTAAAAATCAATCACCCACATGTCAATGTCAGCCTTCACGGTCACGTAACACGTAACCATTTTGCAAGCATTATGAAACTGTACTGTAATGCAAGTAAGCGACTCGGTGTAAATACATGTAGTTTTGTGTAATGCATTCCCAGACCCAAAGACAATCGTTTTTGCTTGTTTGTTGGTTGGTTGTTTTTTGTTTTTGCTTTTTGTTTTTTTTAGTTTGTTGTTGTTGTTTTTTGTTGCTGTTGAGTTTTTTGCTTGTTTTTTTTTCTGTTGTTTGTTCGGTTTTTTTTTTCGGGTTTTGTGGGTTGTAGTTGTTTTGCGTTTTTTCTTGTTCTTGTTTGTTTTGGGTTTGTTTGTTTTGTTGTTTTTTGTTGTGTTTTTTTTTGGGGGGGATTGTTTATTTTTTTATTTTTTTGTTTTTGTTTTCTCTTTTGGTTTTGTTTTAACAAAGCTTTACCTTCGCCTTACCTTCACCTACCTGCTTTGTGACAGATGTTTTTCACTCTTCTCTGTTGGTCGTTGCTTTTCTGGCTTCACGCCATGTCTTCTTATACCTGCTTTTGTTCTCTCCTGTACCACTTTTCTTCGCCATATTGTTTTTGGCCGTCTTAGTCTTATCCTTATTTTTTCGTCTGGTGTCCAGTTTAAAGCTGGGTTGCAGTTACAGTCATTTATTTGGTCTTGTATTAGAATGTGATCAATGAACTTCCATTTTCTGTTATTTTAGTCATGACGTTTCCCATATTTATTTTTTGTCTGTGACTTTATCTTGCCATTTAGAATCTAACCTTTAGGATACTTCTTATGCATTGACTTTTATACACGTGTATGTGTTAATGTCTGGACTATCTTATTTCTTGATTTCCCATGCATCACATCCGTAAAGTAGAACCGGTATTACTATTACTAATGTTTTACATAGTTTCATTTTCTTTTTCGTTTTGTACACAGTCATATGAAAGTATTTCTTGTTTTACTTATTCTATTTTTTATGTCTTGCCTACCCCTACCTTCTTATTCTTATATTTATTTTTTGCGCCTAGGTACATGCATTTGTGTACTTCTTCTATTTCCTTATCATCCACTATGGTTAGAATGACTGTGCCTCCTCGTTTACTGACTATTTTTAATTATTCCCATGATTTGTGTTGTTGCAGTCCGTTTGTTTTTTTTTAGTCTGATACTGTTGACAATTTCGTTAATTTGTGTTGTCTTTTGCAGTAGGCCCTAAATGACACGTGTCTTTGTAGATGACAGTGAAGCAACATCATCTGCAAATTCCAGATCATCAAGTTTGACTGTAAAATTAATACATGTACCTAATTAATAATAAAAAAAAAAAAATAATGGTAATAATAAAATCGACTTAATTAGCAGCGTAATTGACGCAGGATCTCGTGCCCAGCTTGGAGTAAGCGACTTCTACTTCTACTCTACTTATATATTGTAGAACGCTAGCGCTAAAATAAACTAAATAAGATCATCACCGATATGATGACAAATGCTTGATTGCGTTTCAAGGACAACGCCGTATTCCAGAAGTCAAGGTCCAGGTTTGTATTACATACATGTGCTTAAAAATATGTGCGTGCATGCAACAGCGAACGCCAATTAATATGGCGGTCTGCACACCATGCAACAATATCCTCTTCTCCTACTCCTACTCCTAGTCCTACTTCTACCCTTGCTCTTACTCTTACCCAAACCTTCGCCGAATCCTAAGGTAGCCATACACTACAGGTAAATAATTTTACCGGGACCAGCGGAGAATCGGATAAGGCAGTTGGCCAGTCAAGCCAAAGATCAGGAGTTCAAACCGCGGTCGTACTACTAGAGTACTAAGCACTAGTACCAGCTCCATGATCCGGTGACAAGGGGTACGGTAGATCTAGGCCCTTTCTTAAACTAATCGGAATGAGCAGGGCAGAGTAATAGAATAATAATAAAATAGAGTAATATAAGTAATAATAATAATAATATAATAATAATAATAATAATAATAATAATAATAATAATAAAAATAATAATAATAATAATAATAATAATAATTTTCTCAATACATTTATTGTTTGTGAAAGTAATGGTTTGCAATTGCATAAAGCATCAGAAGGGGGGAAAAAAAAACAAAAAATTTTTTTTTCTTCTATCTTTTTTAAAAAAAAATTAATCTTATCAAGAAAAAAGCTTCTGACAACCCATCCTTTAGATGACTTTCTTCTTTTAATTTAATAGCTTGTTTAAAATAGTGGAGAATGTTCGAAGCATAATGTGAAGAAAAGCTAGCTGAAATGTGTATTCAAATGAGATTATAAGCAAGTCAATGCTTACTTACATAACATTAGGTCTGAAAATGAAATGCAATCACACAAGAATCAATATGAGTAAAGCATGTCAATAAAGGGACACAACTTTCAAATTATAGCTGATACTATAGTGATAATAGCCAATGGTTATGGTTATAGATGAAATCCTTCATTGCCTACAACTATAATAAATGACCCTTGTTTTCCTTGCCAAATCAAAATTCTCCTCTTTATCGTCAAATTCTCATCTTTATCGGTAGTATTTTTACGCAAAAAATAATGGTGTGATTTGTAGTAGAGAGTTAAATGTTTTCAATGTAAGGGTATTAAAAAAAAAAAAAGAAGAAAAGAGAAAAAGAAAAAGAAAGACGGTAAAAAATCCCGAAGACATTGTTATTCCTGTATAAGACAGAATTACTTCTTTATGACTAAGCTTCATTAGTTCTTAATTTGGGTACTTAAGTGCACTTTGGAAGGGCTAATTCTAATGTATAAGTTACCTGATAATTCATAAAGAATATAAGTTTGCTACTTTGGGGCTTTATTTGTGTACATCACAAGAAATCTGTTCATTAATTTACTACCCAACTGATTAAACTCAGTCAATTCATGACAAATATATTGCAAGCAGAACAAAGGAAGTTTGAAAGCCAGTTTAAAAAAAAACAAACGATTTAGATGTGGAAATATCCCTGAGCAGTTTACACATTTAAAAAAATAATTTTTAGCATGTAAATTTTTCCCTGGAAGGTATAATTTTGATACTTTTAGAATTGTCAAGCCCTACAACAACAATAACAGCAACAAAAAGAAAAATCACTTATTTCACATTCTTCTAAATGGTCTGGGTAACTTATGTTCTATTTGGATAAATTAGAACACATACGGCTGGCATTGGTTTTGATGGTGGTTTGTGTGTTTGTGTCTATGGTGTGTGTGTGCATGTGTGTAGTTTTCTTTTAGATGTGGGTTTTCTTTCCTTTAGTTTCCTTTGCAATGTCAAACGATCTGATTGCTTTTCCTCTATTCTTTTTCCTTGATCTGCAGGTTTGTCAGTTATTTGATTCAATAAAAATGTTTTATAAAATTTAAAGTATAAAAATTATTCTTCATTTGACTGATTTAACTAAACCTATGAATATATATCAGTAGCAGTGCCTTTGCTTTCCTAAACACCACATTAGCATCAAACATTTTGACAAAAATTAGTTATGAAATACAGATGAAGACAGCCACACCAACCCCATATTCAAACACTATTCAAGACTTAATGTCCAAAATGCCACCATCACATTATAATTATTCTAAGAAAGCAATGATTTAAGATAGATAAGTGAATGCTTGATTTCATGCATTAGTGCAATGAAAAATGTGCAGAGAGATTACTATAATGAGATCCTGGTAATGCAATGACAGCATTCAAAATGAAAATCATGCACATCCAATATGCAAAGAAACTGTAGAAAAAGACACCAAAATAATAAATCAAAACAAATTCACCTCTTCCTCACTCAAGATTAAGGATATCTTAAAAAACGGCACCAGTAAAAACCTCTAAGAGGATTTATTTCTTCATGGCAAACCTAGCCATATTGTTAGCACTCTTTGCAATCTTCCAGCTTCACCTTACCAATCTTCATCTACTTTTAGGTCAGTTATTCATTACCATAAAAGGGCTCTAATGAGTATGATGGTTCAGTTCAGCGTATAATATTTTGCCAAGACTTTTACATAAAATTTCATAGTTTTTCTATTATCTATGAGACCACTGATAAAACACAGTATAGTAATAGTACAATATCTGCCATTTTTCTCAGAAAAGTATTTGTCATATTGCTCTAGCTCTTTGCCTTGTATTTCACTAAACATTGCTGCACATTGCTGAGTAACAACATCAGAAATACTTTAAGATTATTGGAGTTACATATTAAAGAAAATCGTGAACCATAGACATCATGAACTCTGCAACTCTGTAACATTTTCTGATGAGTAAAAGACTTTTTTGAACATTTTAAAACCCTTAATTTGTCATGATAAGCAATTTGCAGATGTAAACCAATAGAAAAATAAAACAAAACAAAACAAAAACAAAAGCAAATTAAAAAACCCCAAAATGAAACAAAACAATACAACAACAGATGACATGCAACAGTGACAGAAGGCAAACTTGCAACACTAGCCTGTATTAAAAAAATAACACAAAACTAAACTAAAATTAAACCAAACAAATGAACAAACAAACAAAACATAAAAACCACTAGAGCAAAAAATAGAATTCAGGATAAGAAAGCATTAAGTAAAAACTATTATATTTATATAACAATACACAATCCATAAACAAAATCAACAAATATAATAAAGGTTAGTGCGCATGATATAACTACTGCACAATATATGGTATTCATACAACAGGCAGCTCTTTAGCAATAAGTACCTGGACAAAGTAGTAGAAGACAAAGAGCGGCACCACGCTCAACAAGAAGAGATGTGTGGAGATAGAGATGACAACAATGGTTGACAGACTGGAGAAGAAGCACATGAGAAACATTCCAGCTATCATGGGAATGATGATGTCCATGGTGTCCACATCCTTGCTGAAGCGATTCATTATTCGCCCAATGGGAGTCGTGTCAAAGAAACTCATTGGGCTTTTGCAGACATTGTCTAATAGTTTGCTGTGCAGAAGTCTGGTGGCCTTCACAGCCCCAAAGAAGCGGAGAAAGGCTGTAAAAAGCACTATCAGACCTGGAAAGTTATATGGAGGGGAGGGGGAGGTGGAGGGGTAAAAAAATATATGTTTGTGAAATATGAAGAGAGCAGAAACATAGATTCAGACTTCAGGGAGAAGTTATTGTTTTTCGCCTGGGCAAATTGTTAACTTCCTACATTTAAAGTACTCTTACAAGTGCTCAGCGAAGTGCATAAAATATCTTGTTTGGCTATTTACAATAGGTTCACACCACAATTCCATGATAAGTTTGATTAGCTCTTTTAAAAATACCATGTTTTAAATCAGTGATACTAAAACGGCTACTTTTACACAGGGAAAGAAAAAAAAATTCAGTAGAGTAGCAAACCTCAAACAAAAGACTTATTAAAGAATCTGATCTAGACTCAACTGCATAAAACGTGAGACTTTGTGACAGGAGTTTCAAACTGGTTACTGGTTGTGAGGTAAAAGGGGAGTCAGTGAACAAGGAAACAATGAAAACGGTGTCAGGACAGAAGAAATCAGCAAGAAGAGATCATAAAAACCATCTCTCAATCATGCACGCATTAAGGGAGGAGGAATAAGCAACAACAAACAAAAGGATAAGGAAAAACACAAATAGAGGTAGAGAGATAAAACAGTTGGGTTTTTTTTTTTTTTCAGCATTCTTTTAAAACACTATAAATGCTCTTTCACCTTGTCCATCTTAATTATACTCAAGGAGTATGACTAACAATTATCCTACACTACTCAAAACTTCCCCTACCCCACCAAAAAAAAAAGAAAAAAAAAAGAAAGAAAGAAAGAAAAGAAAAGAAAAGAGATAAAAATCATGAAATTTTTTATAAGGATAATGAAAAGAACTCTTTCTTTATTTTCATGAAAATGTCAACGTTAACATTTCATCTTCTTTACTGTTTATTAGATGACAACATCCATCCCATTTTCAAGAATGAGAGAAGCTGTGGAAAGAACTCTATTTAAAAAGGAACTGGGTTTTTTCACTGCTATTTCTAACCTCACCTTATTTGAAGCCTAAATCCTTTATGGACCTGATAAATATCTAGGATGTATTTTTTCACAATTCCTGACTAATAATTATTTTAGAAAACCTAAGTATCTCATTATTTAATCCTTGAGTATGCATAGAAGTTGCTACAAATCAAATTCTCAATGATTCTATCCTCAAATAACTTATGAATATGGATTTGAAAATTTCAGAAAAATTCAAGATGGCGACTGTTTAATGCCCTTTTTTTTTCTTCTGTACATTAAAAAAGAATTCAAGGGTATAACTTTTAAAAAAATTTTAATAGTGACACGTTGTAGGTATGATTAAATGGTTTGGTTTTTTTCCCTCCAGTTTAAGTATTTATCATTTTAGAGTTGCATATTTATCCCCTTAAGATGAATGTAAGCTGTTACAGCTTTCAAGGTAGATAGTCAGTCCTTGATTTTCATTTTTGATTCCATGATCTCTTTTTTTGATTCAGTACATAGAAAACTTTAGGCAACTGATGTCCTTTTCAAATGATTCGTGATTGATCTTATAAAATCAGAGACATCCTTATTGCTTCTACTGAGCTGATAACTAGTCAAAGCATTATTGTTCGAATTTTACATCTTAGCAAGGAATGTCAGGCAGCAAATGAGCTAAGATAAGGAAATGAAGCAAGGCTTTATCGTTTCTAATTTTTTCAAGGCCAGGTTGAAAATAATCCAAGCAAATAAAACTGAGCAAAATTTTCAGCTGAGGCATCAATTATCATTTTGAGCATTCTAGAGTGTGACTATATGCCTGTCATCTTAACACACCCTACCTGTCAACAAACGAGATGACATCAGAAACAATTGTCAACTTAAAGGTAAGTCTTCTTCTTCATAAAGACAGACAAACTCAGTCAACTGAGTACTAAGCATTCTTGTAACACGCCAAAAAGGAATTAGGCTATTAGTATTTACATGTTAATGTTGTACATATTAGTTTCTGTCTAAAATCTTGAGTATCTATTTTATTTGACGTTGATTGTTAGTTAATTCCATAATCTAAAAGTACCAGGGGAAGTTTGTATACAAATGACTATCTACACTTGAAGATGATCTTTCTTAAGGCTGTATATAAAGTTTACCAGTATGGCCTCTTAACTACAAAATGACTGAGATTTTAGACCAAATTACTAACCAGAAAAAAAAAAATTCAATTCAATTCAATTACAACCTAAAATACATCAATAAACCATTTATAGAATCCTGATTCTAAGTGACTACCTGTATGGGAGTGTAAAGGACAAGAAACAAAGGCACGAGGAGGGCAGTCCATGGAGTAATTTGGAAAAGGATAGCAGTCGTTTCCAAGAGGGACAAAACGGCAATGAGCATGGATCTAAAGGTGAAGTGGATGACATAATCCAACTCAGCCATGTCATCAGAGCAGCGATTGAGTATAGATCCGTGGGTGTGTTGCTCAAAAAAGAGCATGTGAAGACACAGGAGGTTGTTCAAGAATTTGGAGAACATGGCATATGATGCTTCAATGCCACCCACAGCAGTAATAAAAGCACAAATCATCATAAAAATACCTGAGTAAAAAGCAATAAAATGACATAAGAGGTAGTGAGGAAGTGAGTCAAATGCTTGACTTTACTTGATGACAAATGTAAAAACAAAACAAAAACAATGAACAAAAACAAACAAAAGTCGATCCTAAAGCAGTACAAAAAAAAAAAAAGAAAAAAAAAAAAAAGAAAGAAAAGAAGAAAAAAAAGCAAGCAAGTAGTTCCCATGGTGAATTTTGATGACAGGGATACAGCTGGAAGTCTGGCAGCGATAAATAGTGTGAAATATTGGAAGAGAATGAGTATACAACTTAGAAAATTCAATATAAGATATAGTGATGGATTAAACATTGCAACTTCATTGATATGAAGTATGTAATTACAGTGTGTCACCTATTGTTCATTAAGGCCCAACTAATTAAAATGGGTATTTACAGAGATCAAATCTCAAGAAAAATAAAGCTTGCATTGGAATCATTGATTAAAGAAGGATGCAAATTTTCTCAGTAAGGGAAAAAAATAATGTCAACAGAGAATGAAGTATTGTTTCTAAAGAATATATTTTGTGATGATCTTCATTATAAAATTTAATTGGGACAACAAACACTCACCCTCACAATGGTCTTGGTAATCAATTCTTACATCTCAGTACTAAAAATTTGTAATTTGAAGCAATGAATTACATGACTAATATATCAGAGGATCATATTTAAACAACAGCTTGAATAAATATAACTTTGGCACCTTAATTCAATGCATTTTAAAAATTATGTTGATTCTTTAAACATGTAATACTAATAGTAAAAGATATTTTAACACCTCTTCAAATAACATTGAAGTTGAAAGATGTATTTTTAAGTTTTTAGAACTTATAAGAATTTATTAAATATTCTTACATTGAGAGAAACCCAATACTGCGTATATGCCAAGCCGCATGTCCCGTTGATTTTCATCCTGTGTTGCGTTGGGTTTGCTAGCATCATTGCTCCAATCACTGAGCCACATATTGGAACCAATACTAGCAGCGTTGTGTAGCATGTAGCCTATGATAATCACCACAGACAGCATGGGACCAACTGCCCGTATATATGCCAGGAAAACAGAAAACTTGACCTTCATACAAGAACAAAAAATTATTTTAAAAAACAGCATATTAAGTCAAAATGAAAACTAAAAAAATCCTAAAAACATGAATGATCATCAAATGCCACAAATTTCAATAAATTCAGAACCAACAAAAAATTGTCCTTTAAAAGTAGAAATGTCTAGAACACTTCAGAAAACAAAATAAAGGGCTTAAACCCATCTTCATAGGACTTTGGCAAAAGATCAACATTTGAAAAAATACAACTTATCAACTAGATTTCTTCAATCACCTCCCATTCAATCACACATGAACATGGAGTTATATATTATGTACATAATAATGAGTGTGCCTAATGTTATGTATGCAAATGTAAGTGTATGCATGTGCAAATGTATATATTGGTAAACATGTTAATTCAGTAACAAAATTTTTATTTTGTTATTGTTTTATATCGTTTTTTGTTTTGTTTTATTTCATTTGTTTGTTTGTTTTGTTTCTTTCTTATTATTTTTGTTTTTGTTTTTGTTTTGTTGTTGTTTTTGTGTTTTTGTTTTGTTTGTTGTTGTTTTTTGTTTGTTGTTTTTTGTTGTTTGTTGTTGTTTTTTGTTTGTTGTTTTTTGTTATTTGTTGTTGTTGTTGTTGTTGTTGTTTTTTTGTTGTTTTTTTTTTTGTTTTTTGTTTTGTTTTGTTATGATCATTATCAAAACAGAAGAGAGGGAAAAACGTCTCGCATTACCCTTCCTGTCTCCATTGCTTCAGCTTGAACAAGCTTCTCTCCCTCCTCACTATTTTTCAGAAGTTTTTCTTTCTCCTCAGGAATTCCATCTATTTCGTAATTCTTTCGTATCTTTGATATTGGTGATGTGACAGATGAATCATTCAGAGATAAACTGCTCTCTCCCTTTGACATCTCTGAATCTGAACGGATGCGCTGGCTTATCTTTGATACTTGCCTGTATGAAAAGGTATATGTGTATGTAAGCAAGTGAGAGAAAAAAATTGGATCCTTATTTTTTTCAAGAAGCTCACCAAGAGTCTAAACTAAATAGAGGATTAACAGATCAAGTACTGAAATTAAAGATGGGTTTATTTTAAGAAATCAAAGGTGACATAAGCATGAAACATAGGGATTCCACCAAATTTCTTTTTTGCTTTTCTTTTCTTCTTTGCAAGGTATAACCATACCGAGAATAGGAGACTATAACTACATGAGGAAGAGAATAAATATTTGTTACATTTCATATCAAGCATAGTTCATGCTTATTACCAGCTAGTATGTGCACTACACGAAGATGTTTTTTCTTGCTTTCCATATAAAGAAACAAAAATGGTAAAGACTCATCATGGCCATGAAATGCTTGTCACGAGAAGCTTTTTTTTAATCACACAAACATTGCATATTATTTGAGGCATTATCATCACCACGGCCACCTTACACACAACATCATGTCAGTGATCTTTCACTATTTAATGATTCATTTGCAAGTGTGGTTCTATGACTGAGCTTAATGCACACACAGCAGGCTCAGTGGTGAGTTTGTGTAACAAAAATGTTATCACTATTGTGCTACATAACAGCCCTGATAAAATTACTTTATCCTGACTCATTCCGCCTGCAGGAATGATTCAGTCATTGATGAAAAACTTAAGGCGCAATAATGTATTGCAGCCATATTTCAGGTCATAACCTTTACTTTTATCGATTATGATGCCTACTACATCAGTATTTGTTCAATGAATGATAGGTTAATGTTTTGATCATAATTCATTGGAATGAATTAGCTTTCTCACTGCATCAAAATTGATGATTAAATCGGGGACTTACCAACCATAAATAAGAGTACCCGCAAAAGAGCAATGAATACAGACAAACCTTCAACCAAGGAAAGACAACACAAGGTTAGGTTCAATTTGATTGAAAAGTGGTTTTAGAGAGAAAGAAAATCTATGCACATATTTTACAGCCACATAGAAGCAGGATGGATGTTATGAGCTTTTCCCAAAATTTAAGTATTCAGAAAAGAAGAAAAGGGGGGGGGGGGGGGGGGGGGGGGGGGGGGGGGGGAAAAAAAAAAAAAAAAAAAAACCCCCCCCCCCCCCCCCCCCCCAAAAGAAAACCCCAATAAAAACTAATTAAATTATTTCCACTAAATCTCCTTTGAAAAAGACTGTATCAATGAATGCTTGGTGCAGGTTTACAAAATTTAAGAATATGACATATCAAGGTAAACCTTCATCATTATAGAATAAAAAAAAACATGTGGAATCAACAGATAATACTATTTGTTTTGAAATATCATAAACCTAGATGTTTGAATTTTTATAGCTGGTATTTATTTTTTAGTCTTTACCTTTGCAGTAAATCATTGTCTTGTACAGATCCAATCTGTGATAAGATCTCAGCTTTCATACTCATGACTGCAAAATAAATCATCAATCAATCAGATACAATCTAAACAACATTCATCAAATATTGCACAATTTCAATAAATGATCCATTATTATACTATTATTTCAATATATACATCTATGTGATAACAGTACAACATTGACAGCTGTCTTCACCCTAATAAAAATAAAGTAACTTGATGTCATACAACATGTTGAAAAAACACTAAATGTTGAAAAACATCTGAGAAAATTGGTAAAAAGTTGATAATGGTATAAGAAATAAGATTTGAAATAA
>JBBPDF010249654.1:0-12048 GCA_037974715.1 Lomanotus vermiformis | reverse complement strand
CTTCAATTACAAACAATTTTCTGAAAACATGACTTTTAATTTCTTGAGAAACCTTATTGAATTTCTGGCTTTAAAGCCCTCTTGATGATTTTGAGTAACTAAAGGTCATGAGCAAGTAGATTTACATAATGAGAGCAGATCTAGTCTAGCTCTGATGACGAGTTGAAATCTGACAATGAAGAGAGTTTTTGTGAATGTATGTCTGAATCGATGTGCTGTTACCTCCCTTATGCTCAGACAATAGGGTTAGTCTTCTGACTATGCCATGGGAAGTTGGTGCTTAAATGACAAATTGTTGATTTGATATTACGAGTAAATTAAAAATATCTATTTGCAAAATTCAGTGTCTAAGTTAGAGATTATCAGAGAATTCATTCTGCATGAAGAAGCAAAATTAATAGGTGTGTCAATTTTCTCTTGTTTGACTTCTTTATTTTTTTTCTGTTTATGGGCATATACTTCACTAAAACGATACTTTGGTAAAATCTACTGTTTTGTGTAAAGTTTTTAAGACTACTAAGTTCATTGAAACCATCAAATGGATGAACTTGTTTACAAGTTTGAAGGTAGAAATTTGTCTTAAGTGGCAGGCAGCATATGGTTTGCCATTGATTGTTACAGTGATGCAATCTTTATATTTTGTAGGTAATTCCCCTCTGTTCACGATGTCCCTCTGACAACGAAAAAGCCGTTATGAAGCCAGACATTGTGTTTTTTGGGGAGAGCCTTCCTGAAGACTTTCACAACCAAATGGCAGCAGACAAAGATGAATGTGATTTACTTATTGTCATTGGGTCATCGTTGAAGGTCAGGCCTGTTGCCTTAATTCCAAGTAAGTTCTGGTGCACTCATTGAAATTTTCAGTGAAAATTGATATAAATAGATTGTGATCCCACAATCTTGGATGGGCATTAAAAGTCATGGTGAAATGGGTTAATTCACATATTTAGGCTGAATTGTAATGGTTGTAGTCCAGCTGGTAATATATCAGTGAAAAGAACTATAGATTCAGGTTTGTATATAAATACCTTCTGATGAAATGATGATATTATAGTTTTTATCATAGAGGGCTAGAATCAGTGTTTTATTTAGAGCATTATGGAATGTTTTCAATCTTGTTTATTGTAGGTAGTCCAAACCAAATTTTCAAATGAAAGCAGTGGCAAAATGAAGCCTGTCAATGGATAGAACTTTACTTCCTGAGAAGTTTGATACCAAAATCATCTATCTAGGACAATTTTTAACAAAGTTATGAACTTCTAAAATATCGAAAATTTCGCTAATTTTTCAAAAGGGCTAATCTACCAACTTCAAGCTCATGTATCTCGCCACAATGATCGCTCACAACATCCAAACATCTTTGATATAAAGTCATAAATATATAGACCAAGCCCAATTTTTTTCTAGCCGCACAAAAGTTTGTAAGACGGCTTTTTATTAACGTAAAAATGCAAAAAATTCAAAAATGACAGAACTCCCCAAGGGAGATAAAAAAGCTCAATTTTGAACATTTTCAAAAGGTCATAAAATTTTAACCAAAAGACCCACATACATCAATAAGATATCAAATTAAAGGTCTTTTTAATGACAATAAGACAGAACCGATATAAATATGTTAACTCTTTTTATAAATTCACATTATTAGCATTAATAGACCAAAATATTTAAAAAATAGGAATTTCATACACAATTAATTGTCTAAGAAAAAGATATTTATAAGCAAATATGGGGAAATTTCAACATTAATTTTCATCCAGTACATCAGGCAAGCTACAAATGTCACAAAATCAGAGCACAATCATTTTTAAAAAATGAATACAGTAGATTGAAAAACATGTTAAAAATGTTGACGATTCCAATAATTCCAACAACAATAAGAATCGATAAATATGAAAAACCCTTTTTAAATATGTAACAATAACAACAGGCTTGCTTTATGATACATCTTACAAAACAACCTTTTTAAATAATATATATATAACTATGGATTTTACATTATCTCAATGGGTGGAAAATAACATTTAAAAAAGTCCATAGCTAACACGAAATTAAAGGTCATATGCACTTTGTGCACATCTATACCACACAAAACACAACAATGTGTTATATTATAATACCAATTAGTTGCTATTTACATTGAAAAATTGTTTACTTTAATCTGGGGTGCTTTGCAGCAGGACCACTTGAAAATAAAATAAATTCTTCTTTTAAGGATGCAACCATTTCATCTAAGGTTCCAAATTTCAGATGTTTTCTCCCAAGAACAATTTTATGATATCTCACTTCATTTTTTATAGTTTCTAGAATTTGTCTCTTGGTCTTCTTCTTATAATTTAAATTTGATAACAAAAGATCAATTTCTTCACATGATCCACATGGACCACCATGCTTTTTAACTTTTTCAGCTATATCCATCCGTTTACTAATTCCTTCCACCTCTCTTTGAATTTTTTTCTGTTGATTAGCAACAAACTTAGCCCTTACTGCATTTTTTACCCTTTTTTCTAAATCTCTGTTGTCTTGTCTTAATTCTGCTCCTCTCTTCCTAGCTGCTTTGAATAACCCTCCAACTTGCCTCTCACTCCTTTTATCAAGAAATTGCATAGTCTTATTTCTACTCAGAGAATGTAAAGCTGAGCGATTGTGCAATTGCAATGTTGCAAACCTTCGGCGAGACATGTCAAAATCAAAATCACCAAAACATCTCTCCCCAATTAAATTGGTTAAAGGGCAATGGGATAAGATCTCTTTGACATCTTCATCAAAATCAACAAAATCCCCCTGAAGAAAATCAAAAAGTTGCCTTTCAGTGACTAATAAAGCCTTTTCAGAAATCTTCTGCAGGAACTTTCTAATGAGGGCTTTATCATTATTGGAAATGAACTCATGCACAGCATTATAAGTTATAGAATTTAACATTTCATTGTTAAAAACTGAAGTAAAGTGAGGATCAAAAAGTACATCTGGATTTAAGGTCCATGACTTAAATGAATTGTACATTATTTTGACATATACATGAAAATCAGTATATTTAATGGCAGGACTGTTAATAAGTTTCCAGTAGGGACCAGTTACTTTTAAAAAGAAAATGGCTATGGAGCATACAAGACACATTAAAGTTGGATCTCTGATGTCAAGAGAAACACTCTGAATTTTTAAATTAGGGGATTCATGGAGAATTCCTGAAGTAAAAAAAGAATTCATTTTCTTCAAATGAAAAATAATGGCAGCTGCAGCAGCAAAATAGCAATTGAATCTATTTCCTCTAAAGCTTGGTATGACAGAATTTTCACAATATGTAGTCCACTCAACCCTACACCCATTTTTTTGATCCCCCCGAGGCCCCAAAATGTCACAAACTGTTCTAATTACTCTTCCTGTGGCAGATTCTGAAGTATTTGAAAACTTATTAAATCTATCATCTGAATCTCTACCAAACTGATGACCACTCTCTGAACTTAAAATTTTCCTCTGATAAAGAAACCGCCTTATCACATTCAGTTGACAAACCCAAGAGATAATGAGCATTACAATGCAAAAATTGAATATGTACACTCCTCCCAATTTCTGATGATACAAATTCCTGAAATTTTTTATCAAAAAGTTTCATACAAGCTGCCCTGTCTGTCATTATACTTGAAATCTTAGAAAGCACTTCTTTAAAAAGACAATCAAATTTAAATTCCCTGGCACCATCATGCAAATCATTAAAACTTTGACACAATTGTCTCAAAACATTTACACAGACATCTAAAAGTGTACAAGCATCCTCTCCAGCAACTGGAACAAATCCTAAAGATAAAACAGACCCATCATCTAAAGAAATTTGATGACCAACGATTTTCCTTTGGTCACGTGATGTCCCATCACTATGAAGAGTAACATTGTCACTCTTTAAAATACTTTCAACAATTTGAAATTGTGATAAGGCATACCCTTCATCACACATGTTAATGGCAGTTTGCTTACAAGGAAGCTTATCAACAAATTCATAATCAAAAAATTCTTTGGCAACAATCTGAATAACTCTCGAAACATTTGCAGCAGACACACCACATTCACTTTGTAAACATATCACAGCCTTGCGCACGCCATCAGAATACACATTATCTCTTTCTCCCCTAATGGTTATCGATTCATTTGGTGAATTCTTTTCATACTCCTCTTCTCTGTTTTCTTTTTCTGATAGTAAAACTTTATATTCCTTTTTTAATTTCAAATACTTCTCTTTCAAAGATTTAACTTTCTTCTGTTCATTTCCTAATTCTAAAAACAAATTATTTTCTCTCCTAGCATGCTGCAGCTTTAGTTTCCTAACAGCTGAATAGTGTTTTGTATTGAGCATGTTACATTTACATTTTTCTGTTAGCTTTTTCAAATCTTTATATGTTTCTTTTAACTCATAATGCTCTTTTGAGACTGATTCGAGCCTGTTTGACAGCTCCTTGCTTTTATGTTGCTCTAATAATAGAGTTTTGGCTGCTGCCACTTGATTGGCTCTTGCCTTTTTATCGTGATGGTATAATTCCTTTACTTTAGCGCTGTACAAGTTTTCAAGCACAGGACATTTTTCACAAGGTTTACAGGTAATAGGAGCAATCACATTATCATTTACTGGCACCGGCAGTGCCTTTATCTCAAATGCACAGTTTAAAAATCCCAGGTACTCCTCAGGATTTCTTGTCCTGGCTTTCCTAACTTTTTCATATTGTTTCATCACTTTGTCCACAGTGGCACTGGGGTATTTTGCCTGACAGGCACACAGTTTCAGAAACAATGTTCTTTGACAACTGATTTGCATTCCTGTACTGCTCCAACTCTACCACAAATCTGTTGGTCACAGCAGCTGGTGGTGAAGAATAATCCTGAGGAGGGGTAGAAAATGTCACTTTGTTGACTCCAAGCTTGCTTAATGTCTCAGAAATAACCTCTAGATGGCGAGTTGTTGTGAGGAAAACATCAATGTCGGAGCCCTTGAGAGTCTTTAGAGTGCTCTCTGCCGAGCAGATCATATAATAAAAGTGGTTGTCGGTCACACTCATTTCTGCCACTTGTGGGTTGATGCTGGTTAACCATGACTTGACCTGGTTGAAAGTAAGAAAAAAGATCATAAATAGCAGCTTGATGACTATAAAATATATATATTTATATATAATATAATATATATTATATAAAATATTTCACATCTTATTTAACACTATTTACAAACTGTAGAAAAAAATGCAAAACAATTCAAACTGAAACAAAATAACGTAAAATTATATATATATATAATTATATCATATACACAACATATGTATGAATACTAACACTATTGTAAATGTATGTTTTTATTACCTGTCCCTTAATAAGCAGCCTACAACCCCCTTCAAAAGTGAAAGTAAACTTAAGACTTAATAACCCACGAGGAAAAAAATGTTTGGCGGTGGGGGTGGAAGGGGGGGTGGGGAGTTAACAATGAATGAAAATGGTACCTTTTGACAAGGAAAAATGAGTCAAAGAAAACGGGAAGGGGAGGAGCATTGCAAATAACACAAGGTTAGAGATAACTGACAACTAAAGAAAACAAGAAGCAGAGGGAGGGGAAGAGAGAAACAGAGAGATATAAAATAAAAGGGTACTGGCCAGTGCACATGATACTATTATTGATAGCAATGGCATCAAGAAACTCACCACATCTCGAGGTTTTTTTCCTTCTATTAGTAGATGGTACAGTTGTATGAGCAGCTTATTCGTCACAACCAGGTCCCTGGGAAGCTTTTTGGGTCGCCCTTTTCCCTTGTGTAGAAATGTTTCTTTGAGTGCTTGGTACACATCATCATCTAAAAATAACAAAAAATAAAATAAAATGTAAAACTTATTATAACTATGATATATAGTATTATATTAGAGAGGTTAATAGATCTACAGTAGTATTAGTATACTAAAACGCAAATAAATGTGTGTGTGTGTGTGTGTGTGTATTAGTACTATTAATTAGTAAATTATTGATCGACAGCTTCTACTTTTATGATAAAGGGGAGGGTAATTTATTTCCTGCAACTGCTATCATTGCCTGTCGAACGTGTAGTTAATAACACAATTCATAATAATATCCACAGCACATAAATATATTATTATTATATTACAGCTGAATGTGATAGGACCAGTCCATTTGACAATGTAAACAAGAGTAGTAGCACTGTGAACCTAATCGTTTACAAGTTAAAAGTATCCCAATAAATGAAGTTAACGATGTCAAATTCACCATTATTCAAAATAATATATAATATATTAGAAACAATGTTACAGTTGTAAATAAAATAACTTAAAAACAATTGCTAATGAGGCTAAGTCTGTAGGCTTGCACCCCTTCCACTTGTGCCACATGTCCCTTCGCCTCACGACTGCGAGTCAGGGGGAAAACAAAATGGCGGCGTTTCCTCGATTGAAAAAAAAAGTAAAGTGGCCCTAATTCAGAGCAGCATAGCATTGGAAAGAAGGCCATTTAACTAATTTGATCTTTCTTTATTGATAGAATAACTTATGATAAGAAGATTGTATTATAAATTAACTTTTATACTCATCCCCTCAAAAATAGCCACGCGTCTGAACTGACCGACAACCGATCGATGTCCCAAACTGTGAAAACCTAGTCTGGTCGGCTCTAATCGGATGGGAAACATGCATCCAAACTAAATAATTTCAGAACAAAAACAACAGAAAACACACAAAATATGATTTTACTCACCTATAAGAGCCCTCGTATCCATAACGTGTCTCAGCAAGAAGAACTGATGATACAAATACGGCCCCAAGCCGACCGGCTTACTCGCTAGATCTGTGGGTCCATCTTGAGCCTCTGCCTTGGTTTTGTTATTGAAACTCGCCTTTATAAAAAACGCTACGGCGTTTACTGGAAACGTCACAATTTTATGAAATCAGATCCATTTAATGTAAAATTTCATGGGCTTTCATGTGGTGGGCTCACATTGTGAAAATTTTCACGGGAAATTGATTTTTGACATAAGTGTGAAGCTTTAAACCGCTCTCACGATCTCGTACAATCAACAACATGTGGACATGTTGGTATCTCTGTAAAGGCTATTTTTAGCACAATCTGATTCAGCCAATCAGAGCACATTTCGAGCCACTGAGCAGACGCCCGACGCGAAGAAAGAGAGAGGGGTGAAAAACCCTACGGCTTTCTTCTGCCGTCTCGTGGGACTCTCGACCCGTACTACTCTACTTTGAAAGAAGAGAGAGCTCAGTGTGATGACACAACAATATCGTAACGCATATGGATGGAAAGGGCTTGAATAGATCTTTACAATGGTATAGGTTACACAACATTACTCCTCTGCTGGGAGGAGAGAGGGACGGGTGAAAATGAGTGAAATTTGGTCTAGACCGCGGAGCTGGCTGCCGTAAGCGGAAAGTCGGGGTGGTTTGGACTACCTAGTGATATGACTACAAATATGTAATGTCAACATGAAAGAGAAAAAGAAAAAAACATTTTGTCTCATTTTTTGTCTGTCGACAGTGTTGCCGCTACAAGGAGTCCTGTCATTTTCATTGGTACTGGTGAACATACTGATGACTTTGAACCTTTCAAAGTGCAACCTTTTGTAAGCAAACTGTTGGGTAAGTTGGAGAGAAATACTTATATTCAAATAAATCTACGTGCTCAAACCAGATAACTTGATGTTTACATTGGTGGATGCTTTTGCTCTGTCCAACATCCTGTAATGCTTACGATAATAACAAAAAATATGATCCACTATTTAACTTTAACTCTTTTGCTTTCTTAAACCTTCCTTTCAAAAGTTGAGACACCAATTTTTAAGGGTACACCTGTCAGTAATATATGAGGATGGAAGAGAAAGGACATTGTACACATCATGTAATATGAATAAATGCTGGGGGATGGGGCTATTGGATGTTGGAAAGTATAGTAGGGGTATTGTGATGGACCTGTCAGAGGTGATGCTCAGTTGGTGTATGTGTATGACTATGTCAAGAATTTCTAATGCAACACTAAATTTTTTTACACAAGGAAAGAGAAATCAAACATAAACACAAAGCTTTCTTATTAGCTTAGACTGAATCCTACCATGTGATTAGATTACAGTTGATTCAATGTGTCATCATGTAGATATCCCAAAGTTGTTGAGTTGCTTTTGATTCACCCCCTTTATTCTGACTTAGACTAACACATCATACATTGATACCTATAGTAAGTCGAATCGCTTGACCCATGACAGCGTTTCTAGGGGAAGTTGAAATCACAGGTTATTTTGAAATGCCTTAGTGGCAGAAGTGATATGATTGTACATGTAGTTGATGGGAAATGTAGAGATAAAATGAAACACACCCACGCATACAGACATGCTGGAAAAAAGCCTCCGGCCACAAAAACCTCACTACTCATCTATTGGCAACAACAAAACATTAACCTATTGGCAACAACAAAACATTAACCTATTGGCAACAACAAAACATTAAACCATTGGCAACAACAAAACATTAAACTATTGGCAACAACAAACCATTAAACAAAAATGAAAACAACAAGGGATATTAATGTCAATGTAGTGTTATCGATGTAAAACACATTTACGTTAGACTTGTGCACATACAAACAGAAATAGACACAACCTTATATTCAAACAAAGTGAGCAAGGGAGGTAACATAACAAATCAGTTAGTACTAGTCAATCTTTTGTCCATGTCCCCTGAAAATTTGCTTAAAACATTTCTTTTAGGCAGTTTAGGGTTTAGATTTGTTTTATTTAAAATGTTATTCATAACTTGAATACCGTGTTTGCATTTGGCACACTATGTCTTTTTTTTTCCACAGGTATGGGTGACATTGAAGGATTGATAGACAAAGTCAATGAACTGAAACTTGATGACAATGAAGAGCTCATGAAAAAACTTAAACATGGTAATCTTTTCACTCAATTAAGTAAAAATCAATGTTTTCTTGTTTTTGTGTGTGTCTTTCAGGGGATTTTTTTTCTATTTCAATTTGTTTTGGGGCAGGTCTGTTGTGAAACGTTTTGTTAATTGATGAGTTTTATTTATTTGTTTTGTTTTTCTAGTGGCAGTTGGCCTTTTGGATGATGGGAATATATTTTCCATATAATTCAGAAGTAGTGGTATTGTATGGCAGTGATCACACCTTTATGTTTGCACCATTGGGTAAATTCCTTAGGACCCTTGATGTACAGCTGTAACAGAGCAGTCCAGGACTAGAGTGTCTGTGTCTTGTGGGATGGATCAGCAGGTAGTGAAAGCCAGAGTCTGTAGCCCCAGCTGTGTTAGTTGGCTGCTGTTTTGCCATGATGAGATCTCAGTCTATTGATTTGTAGCCAGTGCTTTCTTGAAAATTCATTGGACCCTGGTAATGGCTGCATAGTGAGGTCTTCAATAATCTCAGCACCTTTTGGTGGATTCTCATTCCTCTCACTTTTACAGACTTCTGAGATGTTGAAGGTGTATATTTTTGTGTTTTTGTGAAATGATTTCCTGTATTTCAGAAAAGTGATAGTAGGCGCAGTATCCATCACTTGTCACGGTGGGATGTGATATTACACTACAAACTATAATGCCATGGCAGCATAGATCTATATCCTTTAAAGAGGAAGGCCTTTGAGATGGCTCTTAGGACAATGGAGGGGCCATGTAGTCTTAAGGCCTTGCTGATCAGATAAAATTTACTGCCAACATTATACTGAAAAGCAAACTAAACATGGCTAATCATTATGAGGATAAAGCTGATCTGTAGTAAATAACTGTTTTATATTGCCCATGTGCGATGGGATTTGGTACTTACCCTGCCACCAAGAAATGTGGGAAAGGGATTAAATGGATTTTGTGGATTTCTGTCTCATATCCTAGGCACTGCATATCGCATGACAGTCTAGCATGAGAAATGTTAGTGAGAGGGTACAATGGTTCAGGAAAACTGATGCCTTCAGTTCATCACAAGTTTGATAATACTTATTCAAAGAAATTAGACAATACTTTGTTTTGTTTTTCAATTGAGTCTTTTTTGTTTGGGTTTCTTTCCTTTCCTTTTTTTTTTTTTTTTTTTTTTTTTTTTTTTTTCAACTGGTTCTGCTTAAGCCATGTTTGGCTTTTATTATTTCCAATATATATCTCCTGAACATAGTTATGGAATTCCAGTTACTAACCCAAGTTTAATTGATTTTTTTTTTTTTTAACAGGTCAATTCACCTTGAGAGACATGTATGAACAGTTTCAAAATATTATGAAAATGGGGCCTTTTGGTCAAATTATGGTATGTGTTGTTTTTTATGAACCATTTTAGCATTTTCTTAACATATGTAATGCAAAGGCTCACATGTCAGTGTTCTAGTATAGCCTACTCTAAACTTTAGTATTATCAAGTCAGACTTAAGATTTGAGTAACTTAAGAATATTATCTTCCTCTATTTGAGACAATGCAACAAAATATATGGATATTACATTTCAAATGACTGCAATTACCTTGATTTTAGAAACCTACCAGTAGGTCTACTATTAATATGTCTTTCCAGGAAGTTGATTTTTTGTGTTTCTTCTGCAGGGTATGATCCCGGGTTTCAGTTCAGACTTTATGACCAAAGGCACAGAACAAGAATCAATGGCAAGACTGAAGAAGCTTATGACCATAATGGATAGTATGAGTGATAAAGGTAATGTAACTTCTCCTCATATTCATGCGCAAATGCCCAATGACAATTGATATCGTTTTCCCGCTAGGAATTTTACACCATTGCAGTCTCAAATTCAAAGTTTTGAATTGGCATGCATTTGTTTTGTAAGAGTTAGACAAAGAGAAATCGAAAACTGAAAAATGTGTGCGTGTTTATGTGTATTGGTTGGCTGCATCAATGTTCTTTTGGAATGAATTTTTGAAGCACCTTTCATCAGATGAATGAAACAGAGAGAAACGCCTTCAAAGTTAGAGCCCAAAATAGAACTAGGTCTCGATAATCTAGGTCCATAGTTGAAATCTAATCTAAAGCCTACTAGCTAGATCAAGGCTTGATCTCAGTTGATGTGCATTAAAGACTATACATTACAAAGTGCTTTAGAACTATTAGACGTCTAATATAGAACTTGATTTCATGAAAACTAGATCTAGAATCTATATCCAATAGATCTACCAAGTCTAAATAATTTACAAGATCTACTGCCACCACTACCTTCAAATTACCACTACTGTCCATTTGATTCACTCAATACACTCAGTCTGGGCCTACAATAACATCTACCGTACTCTTAGGCTAAGCCTAAATGAAAACAAATTGGTTGATTTCAATCAAATCTCATAGTGACTCAGTCCTAAATCCCATAAGACATTAAAAAGTTTTGGAAATTATCATAAATGAATTGTTGTAGATCTAGTCAGGCAGTCGTAAAGTTGTTAATTTACATTGATAACATATTGCTCTGCAGTTGTGAATGGCGGGGCTGCATTTTCAGTCTTACTTTAAAAAGTTTTTTTTTTTTTTTTTTAAGATCAATTACAGTGTTCTCAGTCTGTCTCTTAAAAATGGGCCCAGCGACAGTTCCACATTTCTTCCAGACATTGTGTGTGAATGTTTTTTAAAATCAAGTTTGAATAATATTATTTGTGCCAGTATTTGTTGTTTCATACAAGTGTTTTTAGAAATTTTCACCAAACAAATACTTCTCATCTTCACTTGGTTTTGATTATTTCTAGAACTAGACAGCCTTGAAGGGGAAAAACTGTTTTCAAGATGTCCAGGCCGTGTAGCACGTGTTGCAAGAGGAGCTGGTGTGTCTGTAAGGGAAGTGAATGAACTTTTGACACAGTACAAGAAGTTTGCCCAGATGGTCAAAAAGATGGGAGGAATCAAGGGTCTATTCAAAGGCAAGTACTTTAAAGCAAGCATAATGTTTTGTCACTAGATACTTAATGTTATTTCTGATGATCAATTTCTTTTGAATGTTAGGGATTCATTGGGAAAAACTAAGAACAAATGCAGCACAACAAATATGCTATACAGTACTTTATCATGATCTAAAGTTAAA